>OX328124.1:48381111-48436310 GCA_946811695.1 Gonocerus acuteangulatus | reverse complement strand
GTGTCCATATATATATATATATATATATATATATATATATATATATATATATATATATATATATATAGCCTTGATTACCTACATCGGCTTATATTCGTAAGCGATGTAATTTCTGTATTTTTTTAAGGGATGAAAAACGCCATTTTCAAAATCTCGTTTTCTTGGATTATTTATTTTTATTTCATATACCTTTTTTTTCGGCAATACCAACATATTTCGTTTTATATATTAAATACTTTAGACCATCCGAAAAGAAAATTATGTTTCAACTCCAGTGCATTAGGACTAACCTCCTAATTCATAAATTGCCTTACATAATGGAAAAAAGAAAAACTGTAAATTGTTTAGGCTGCTCAGGATTGGGTATTATTACGCAATGTTTAATAAGGCAGGATATTATTTATTTATTTTAATTTTAACGTCCATGGTAATTGACACAGAATTTTAGGACGGTTTATCTATAGGTTACCACCCATTAACTAGCCAGGAGAGGGCTGATGCCTTTTCTTTTGGCTAAAGAAAAGCCACCACCCCTAGTGGGTATCGAACCCACGACCTTAGGCTCGAAGTGTTAAGTCCTCACGCCCTAACACTCACGGCCACCGGGCCTCCGGGCAGGATATTGAAGGCCCCCAATAGGAAATTTAAGAGGAAGGAAATTTAAAATGAACGGACATAAAGATGTCTTTTCATTGAACTTTTAGAGTCCTTTGAAGAGACATGTGCAGGTGGATGAATGGATGGATGGATTGGGCTTTAGGGCAAACAGCTTCCAGAGCATCATTGCCCGATCTCATTTATGTCACACTCACATGTGCAGGTGGGATGACAAAGTCATTGCAATAAACTTACTCACAAGATGTTCTATGAACGTCAAAACAGGAACTTTATTAAAGATTTTTCTCAGTGGAGATATCAAAATTCACAGCAGCTTTAGCCATGACTTTTTCATGACGTTTTACGTACAAAATAAAAATTCAAAAAGTTCATAATTTAATTTAATATTTAAAGAAAACCTTGAAGCGCCGCATATGAATTACTGAAGGCAACCAAGAATACAAGAAATAATTCGGAATAACTTGACCAAGTTGGTATGCAAATCGTGACGTGACACAGACTTGAGGCTTATCGGCGTTTTATTTGTGGAACTTTACGATTGAAGTCGTCATTTATAAATGTTTGTATTGGTATATTATACGACCTGAGCGTTCGGTTGATGAGACGTGTACAGTTGAAGCTGTCTTGTATAAATTAAATATTTATGGTTGTTTACTTATGCTTTGTGGAAGATCATCTTGAGAAGGTTTTAGTATTCTGATCTTGAAGCAAATATTTTCCGAACTTTAAATGCCCGACTCTTAGAAACTGCTCGTTTCGACATAATACTCACCCTAGTTGCGATTTGGAATGCATAAAATAGAAATTGTTGATATTTTGCCATCATTTGCAGCCAAAAGTTTTTTTCTTTCCTATTTAGGAAAATATTTCACCCATGATAATTATTTTTGGCATACCTCTTAAACTCCAAATATAAATGTGATAATAGGTAACTCAAAAGAAATATCTTCCAAGCCAACACAAATTACTGAAATATGATTATTCACATTTAAATTTTTAAGATAAAAAAATCAGCTAAAACAACATGAAGCCAGTCCAATAATAATATATAAACTCTTATACATTAAAAAAAAAAAAAAGAACGCAGAGAAAACAACAAGTATGGTATTGATAATGTAGAGTGGATTTGTTGTAGCTGCTTCTACACCAGTAGCAGCCAGCCCTGATTTACACAATCTTCTTTATTCATTATTCATCATTCTATATGCCCTTCATCTCTTTATGTGTGCGTGTGTCTTTGTGGTTGCCTCTCCGTGCAAAACCCTTGTGCGCGGCCAGCCCCATTAAAACTATCAGGGTCAAGATAAGTTATGGTCTCTCTCTCTCTTCTTCTTCTTCTTCTCCTTCTCTCTCTCTCTCTCTCTCTCTCTCTCTCTCTCTCTCTCTCTCTCTCTCTCTCTCTCTCTCTCTCTCTCTCTCTCTCTCTTTTCTCTCACAATCAAAACACATATTCTGTGGGGACGGTCTGTTTTCTTCTCATTTACTCAATCCTTGTCGGTATATTTCTCTCTCATTTTTCCTTTCTCATATTCTCTCTCTCTCTCTCTCTCTCTCTCTCTCTCTCTCTCTTCAGTTCTGACCTCTTTAATAGAGGTGAATAACATTGATTTAAAAAAAAAGGCAGGTAGTAGATAACAAGGGTCTAATATTTCCAGCAATCAATATTCAAGTAAGAATAAACATATGTATTTATTAAAAACGTTTCTGAAGAAAGTTCACAAAGCAAAGTATGGAAATAAAAAAAAATTGAAGTATTACAATAAGCTATGCTTCCTTTTGTTTTATGAAATATTTTATGTTTAAAGGAAATAGTCTTATCGCTAAGAATGGATAAAGTTGATTGCTTTGGAGTCGTGTACTGTATGATATTATTGGTACGAGTGAGAGAAAGCACTATACAGGGAATGTGAGTGTTTTGTGTGTGTGTGTGTGTGTGTGTGTGTGTGTGTGTGTGTGTGTGTGTGTGTGTGTGTGTGTGTGTGTGTGTGTGTGTGTGTGTGTGTGTGTGTGTGTGTGTGAGAGAGAGAGAGAGAGAGAGAGAATGAGATTCGGGTAAGAGATCGAACATGGAACCGGTATGATATAAGAAGGAAGGGTCCAAGAGCAGAACCTTGGAGGACGCCCGTTGACAGCTTTATATCCTGTCTTTACATATTTCCCACGCCCCACCGTCCATAAACCACATTCTCTCCTCCATATTCCGATAAGAACCAGTCTTAATTTCCTTAAGCTCTTTTTTGGGAGCTCCGTCTTATCCGGCCATTTTTTATTATTTTATTTTAAGTCGTCAAATCACAGGTGGTGAACCTTTTTCTTTCTGTTTTTTTGTTGTTGCATTTTTAAGCCGTTATGCCTCTCTATCTCTTTCTCTTTTTATTTCTCTCAATCAAGTTACATATTATAAATATATTTTACTGGAATATTTAAAAAAAAATTGTTTGATTGGCTACTCTTTATTTCACATCGCCTGAAACAACATTATTATACTTTCTGACTTTCCCTTCTTAAATGCTTTTGTTATTGTTAACAATAACCTTTTCTAATTCTGATATAAACAAAAAAAAAAATGTTAGGGGATATGTCCACTCTTTTTGAAACAAAATTCATCAGCAATAGGGTGCTAATAGAAACCGATAAAAGATGTTAAGTCATTCTCTGCTGTATTTTTATACACGTTTATTGTTCAGCTTCCAAAGTTATGGCGGTCTCCTAACTATCTTCGCCTGGTTATCTACATTTTTTGGTATAAAAAAGATCTGTGTCATAATAAAGGCATTTCTATCATTAAAAAAAAATATGTCAGTTATATATTATTTAAATTTACTATTTTTCCTTTTTGCAAGTAAATATACTATTAACACCCTGAGCCAATAAGAGATATTTACACTCTGAAAATAAGCAAAATCAATCCTTTAAGACTGGGGGTTCCAAATGTGCGTGAAGGTAATATAACTTTAGTATTACAGCAACGCAGCTCTCTATATAGCATTAGAAACTAATGAGAAATATGTATTATCAAACGAACCTACATCTGCTAAAGTGTAAACGAATATTTAGGTATTATTATTATAATTATTATTTACAAAAATTGAGTTGTTAACAAAATGTTGGTGCTAAAGGCCTAGATGCACATCTGCCGACAAAATAAATAAATAAAATAAAAACTATTGTACCCTATTGTTCGAAACATTCCTATGATATACGCTATTTGAATTCTAGAAATGGAGGGTTCAGAGCTAAACTAGACCAAGTCCATTTTTGGCATTGAAGAGTATTACTAAAATGTCTCTTTTCAGTGCTACAGGAGACTAAGTCCAAACTTCATTATTTTGCCACTTGTAGCCAGTCTCTGCTACACATCTAGAAGGCATTCTTATTCTTTTTTCAGAGTAAGCCAAGTTCAATTTGTAACTATTTTATGAACAAGGCTATACATAAATAAATCAGTGTTTAAGTTCAACTTTTTTTAAGACTTATACTGGTCAATAGGATTTATACAAAGTCTCTGCAATTAAATGAACCATCCAAATCTGTAATTTGAATTTTAAAAGGTAGTTATGACAAAAAATTACTCTGAAATAAATAATTTTAATCATTTTTTCTCAGAAATATTATCAATTATAAGAGCTGATATGAAACCAGTTACCAGTTATTGATAATAAGATAGTTGCGTGAAGTTGTCACGATTTAGAATGGGCCAAATGAATATGAAAGGTAGCTGATAAGAATTAGATAATGGCTGAGCAGCGAGTGATCGATAGGAGAGTATATGATATAGTGAGATGTTTGTCCCTTTGCTGGAGGGGGGGGGGGAGGTGATATAAGAAATGTCTTGAAGGTGGAAAGACAAATGGGCGCTTGGATGAGGACTGAATCTGATATATGGCAGCATGGAATAAAGTAATTGGATTCAGATTCTTTGTCTTTTTATCATCATTTTTATTTATTCTTATTGAAAAAAAAATATTAAGTATTATTTTCCTTGATCTTTGTAGTCAAGAGCAATTGTTTTTGTACACATTAACTTTTGAACTTCAAAAAAAAACTTAAGTAGAATTCCATTTCAAATAGATAACATAAACATTCATATCACTTTAAAAATGAATATGGCATGCTTCTCATGTATCGCCCCTACCATGTCAAACTGTCGAATATGCAAATCCAAGCAAACTAGAGAGAAGGGTTAGAGTTGTGATAATTTTCGACAAGCCGTATCATCCACAATCCAAGAGCAAAGTCTCGAATCTGAAAAAGGAGATTTTTCATATTCGATAGTTTGACATGCTAGGGACGATATGTATATGTTTAGTAATGACATGAAACAAAAACTAAATGTTAAGTGAAGCTTACCACGGTATATTAGTGAAAACCGTATCTAAATCGGATAAGCCGTTATGATTAGCTTGAACAAACGCATAGACAATAATTCTAACAATCATTGTTTTGGGTACATCCTATAATATTTTTCCTCATATACCTTCCTTAAACAGACACCAATCCGATACATTTTTATTATATTTATACAATATACCATGACAAACTATCGAATATGCAAATCAGAGCTAACTAGAAAATGAACATATTCTATCCATTGACGAAGTAATAAATTGAAAAATTGTCTTATTCGATGGTTTATTTAAGGTATTAAAGGCTATTCTAATGGGGATAGAGTTGTGACAATTTTCGTCAAGCCATATCCACAATCCAAGAGCAAAGTATCGAATATGAAAAACGAGATTTTTCATATTCGATGTTTGACATGGTAGGGACGATATATATACTAGGGATTAAGATTTTGTTAGTGAATATTATGATAAAGGGACATATTTATACGAATATTTTTCATCTTAAAGCGAGATTACAACTACAAAATGAATATATTCTGGGTTTGAGTTAAGAGTACCGTGTCGAAAACATCCTACGCTGCCCCTCGTAACAAGGAAGGACCACTAGTTCCGGGGTGAGAGCAGCCACCGGACTAGGAAGTGGTCGGTCGGAGTCAAAGCCTACCCCGGAATGCATGGCGAAACGGTCGCCGATACAGACGGACGCTTGGAAATGCACACGTACTACTTACCCGTGTGGAGAAACAGGTGGTTCTTGAGGTTGGTGTGTTTGCTGAAACCTCTCGAACAGATGTTGCATCTGAACGGCCAGGAACCATTGTGCACGTACATATGAGATTTGAGGTCTCCAGGAGTAGGGAAGGATTTCGAACAGAGGCTACACTTGTGTGGCTTTTCCTGAAACAAAGAAAAAAAAATATTGTAAATAGAAATTTTTTTTTGTTTTCTAAATCTTCTTAAATTAAAATCTTATTAAAGACAACAATTTATAAGCATTATCTTCATTTAAATTGGCATCTTCTTATCATTTTCTTGACCATTTTCTGCCCTTCATTTTACAAAAAAATAAGAACATAACAATAAATAAAATATGGCAGTACGCAACATCATATTTCCGCAAAAATCATATTTATGTGACCAGGAACCTAAACCTTACATTTTAATTACGTCTGTAACATTTTCTTAAGCTTTTAAGTAAAAATCGATGGCAGAAAATGGACTGTAAAAGACGAGTTGATGCTATGTAAGTGGATAGAACGTCCATTCTTGGTAATAAAGAATGTGAAGAATAAAGAAGAATGTGAAGAAGTTTATAGCTAAACGTTGCAAATAAAGTGGAGAAAATACATAAATGTTATCTTTAAAAAATTCCATTAACATTTACAAATAGAATAGCTTACTCTAAAAAGAGTAAATAATATTTACTTTTTATTTAATATACATCAGAATAATATTTTAGAGCAGTTTGACCATTGATAGAAAACGAATCAATAGAGCTGTAACTTTTATAGTAATTTTTTTTTCTCCAAATTCTATAGTACACAAACTAAACAACATTTCCAAACTATTTTCTGTATACACGGGAGGTAAAGGACACCATGACACATATATGTAATTGTTCAGCAGACACAATTTTCCATAACTTTGAACTATTAAAATTGGTTTCTTAGTTACTTATTGAAACAGTTTAAAGGCGATTTTTAACATTGTCATTGCCATTGATAAGTAATTGGAAGTATTAATCGTAATCAAACAAAACCAAGTCTTCATGGTGTATTTTAATGATATCGGACATGATTTTACTTTTCAATGTCTTATTTTTTGGGAACAGGACTTAGTGCCATCTGGAATGAAAAATCCACATTAAGAACATGGTGTTAAGTCAATTTATTAAAAAATGGCCATGGTGTCCTTTACCTCCGGGTTACAGTATTGTACTATTTACAATTTTCAAGTACTAAATAGCTTCAAAAATCTGATTGGATCATGAACCAAATGATTTATGGTGCTCTGCTTGTAACTGCTTGAAAGTTCGCTTCATTTGAAGACACTGATTTCCTTAGGTTGGCCAAATAAAATGCCCAACTTTTGGACCTTGAATTACCTGTGTTTAGCCACACGCCACCTTTACCTCCCATATTTGTTTTAAAGTTATATTTGTGTTTACATTGTTTTTTCCATGGCGTTCTTCTTGTTGAGATACTTGAAAGTTACCAGCCAGAGTGAAGTAGCAGTTAAAGTAAATGGAGTGTTAACGACTCCCATGCTTTAATTATCTTCCTGGCTGGTTGTGTTCTGGTTTTACGAGCAAGTGGCGGCCATGGCTTTACAACCACTGGCTACTCGTCTCTTCTGCATTCGGCTTCCCACAATCCCATTAGTCATTAGTCTATCCTTATTATGACTAGTCTAAGCATTTGGACAATAAGTATCTAACGAAGAACCTTGCAATCTTTTTATTTATTTACTTATTGATTTATTATCAAAACTCGTCTAGACTAATTACAGTTCGATGTAAAAAATTCTGGATCTTCTTCTGGACGTTCAGTATAGTTTGTGGGACACGTTTTAAGGAAACGAAAACTGATATTTTCACAAAATTTCGGAACAAAAATTGACGAGGTTGTGTTTTTTTCATAAAATGTTTCTTCATTTACTAAGGTATCATAAAATTTGATATTTTTGTGTCTTCGACAGTCAATGTCATTCTTTTCATCGTATTATTCCGCCGGAATCATCAAAAAAAGCCATACTGCAGCAAGATAAAATGAAATTACATGGAGATATCTTGTCCAGAATACCACATAATATAAACTACCATAAATGGAGATTCGCCTACATTTTATATCAAACATTTATTTGACTAAACTCTGTTACTTTATACAACCCCATTATGTAACATGATGTAATTTTTAGTAAGCTTCACTTTCATTGTTTAGCTGTCTGACATAAAATGGAAAAGGCTTACGTTTACGAAAAACATTCTGTTATGCGTGAGATGAGAATTAAATAACAAGAAAACAGTTTAAAATATGAGAAATTTAGTTTTGTGTTATTTTTCAGATTTTTACATATTCAAAACAAATTTAAGTTGAAATTCTCCATCATATTAGACCGCTTTTATGTCTCATCAGCTTTAAGCGAGTTCTCTATGAAAAGAGAAATAATTTTCTTTGGCCTCTAGGACGTCTAATTCTTAAATTTGATTCTATTGAGTTGCTAAACTAAAACTCAGGCTTGACTTGAAAGACATAACTAATGTAGTTTGAATTTAGAATCTTCCTTTTACGATTCAGACGAACTTAATTCGGCTCGGATTAATTGATTGGAAATCCCATTAGAAAATGACAATAAATAATTTCATATAACTGAACATGTCCAAATCATTAAGAATATAATAGGCTTTTAATTATTTCCAGAAATTTAATGAATTGTTAAGCCCTTGATGTTCCCTCCAATAGGCGGAGGAAATTAATTTTTCGGAAAGAATTTTAATAACTAACATAAGTTTGAATGGAAATGCCGGGTTGTAATAGTAAATTGATTTCCGGAAATAGCGGCACAAGTAGATTTTTAGCTATGTTATTGGGCATCGCTTCGGTGGATAAGTGGGTAAGTCGTAAATCATAAAAGTGAATAATTAATAGGAATATTTTAATTGGGATTTTAAGTGCGTTTTTATGCCCTTTCATCAGAGAAAACCCTAAAATATCTGATACAAGAATTGTAGGAATAGAATAGGTGGAAATTGATGTTCAGAATAATGAAAAAAGTCCAAAATTTCCACAGGTATTTTATTTTTTGCAGAATGTTTACAGTGACTTAGCACCATTTTCAATTCCCATATATAGGCCCTTATTCAAGCCGAGCCGTGCTCTTGAGATTCTGGAGTCTAAGAGCTCGACCGAATATGTACCTTTGCATGGGCATAGAAAATGAGGCTAAGTCCCTATAACGTTTTGCAAAAAATATCTGTGGAAATTTTGGACTTTTTTCAATATTCTGATACCAGCTTTAAATATTAATTACCGCACATTCGATAAACAAGGTATTTCTTTTAATCGAATACTCTTCAACTTCTTCATTTAAACGTAAGGAGAACTGGATTAATCCTTACAAAGGAGTGCACTAACTTACATCTGATAGTAGAATGTAGCTGACAATTATTTCTTAGTCGTCTGCCGGTTTCGTAAATGAAATTCATTTTTAAGAAAACATAAAAAGTTTAAAAAAAATTACTTATTTTCCTCAACAATGGTTATTGATGTGGTCTCGAAAATGGTTTCATCAGATTCTCCCATCTGATGAAACCACTCATTTCATTCTGCGTACACATTTCTTTTTGCGCGAATTTTGCCCAAAATCCTTGTTCCGGTGGCCAGATTGTGCTAAGTAACAAACTTTATCTTTCAAGTCCCACAAAGTGTTTTTGTACCAAAAGTCATTAAAATCGGTCCACTTTTGAGCCAGGTTTTATATATAAGTATATATATATACACACAAGTAGAACTTGGATAATCCGAACCCCTAGGGATCGACAAAAAGTTCGAATTATCCAAAATTCGAATTACAAAAGTTTTTGAAAATAAAGGGGTAAAAAATTCACATTCATATTTTCACATTTTTTAATTAAAAAAAAAATACGTACATTTTAACTAAACAATAACAAGAAAAGTCTATTGTTTTGAAAAAAAGTAATTTTGATGGGCAAGAACTTTTTCTTTATTTTTCAGGTAGGTAAGTTGATAATGTGTTAGGAGCAATTCCAAAGTCCTTGGCAATTTCAGATTTTTTCGTTCTGGTTTTCTTCATAATGGAGGGAGGGAAGAAGTACGCCAAAACGTAGCATTCTGGGGCAATATGCGCGACCAGGGCAATTAATATTACAAACTATGCAATATAGTAAAGGGAGCAAAAACATTTAAGTTATCCAAAACTTTATTGAGTATTTCACGCATTTAGAAATCAAGGATTTTTATTCTGAAGTGCTTTTTCTATAGCAGTAAAAAGGTGGGGGAGGGTATAGTTGTGCAGGGGATATGTTAGGTAAGGAAGAGAACCAGGAGAGCAGCAATATTAAAGAGCCTTTACTCCAAGAGAATCAGCCAGTCCTCACAATGTCTGGAGCTCCTTTTTCTTGCTGTTCTCCTGATGATCGGGAAGGGTAGGAATACTGCACGTTACGGCTCGCATACCAGACGTGCTCTACCGCCTCCGCGCAGCTTACACGCTTCTTAGTTCCACGATTATGGATACTGACAGCGCGTTTTATCTCTGCCTTCCGGTCTCGTGCCCTTTTGATGAGCTTACCTGTATCGCAAGATAGTATCGGGTTTCGGGAAATTCACTCTTCAACGGGTTTTCGCCGGCTCAGTAATAATTGAGATTATTATATATTCAACAAATTCAAATGTCAGGAGAAATAAATTAATTAATGCACATGTATGGTCCTAAATCTGTAGCGAAGAGAAGACCTGACTCGAACTGCGCCATCTTTGTATTTATTTTTACTGATAGATCGATGATAGTTAAGTGTATTTTATCAGTATGTACGACCAACTAATGAATCGAAATGTCCATAAAAGTTTGATTTTTTTTTAAATGTACGCGAATGTAATAGAATCGCATATAAATCCCGCTGCGTTCCTTAAGTAGCGACAAAAAGTCTAGAGCTCCTATCTCATTTTTTCTTAATACTTACATTGATAAATTCATTTTGACATGTAACAAATTTCATACCCCGCCTCAGTGCCAAGTATTTGAACGGACAATTAAACCAAAAATTTGGAATCAATAATCAATTTTGTAGGACTAAAAACAAGGCCAACTCCTTGCAATGGGGGAACCTTGTATGCAATAAATAAATACAAATAGATACAAATAAATACAAATTTTGTTTGTACTGAGATTATACCATTGCATTTTTTATAACTTTACTAAATATCTTGATGTCTCCCCCGATTTGGAAGTGTTTAGTAAATTGTATGAGAAACCCAAAACTGCTTATGCCTATTTGTGAAATAAATACAACGCTATAAGAAATTGTAATAGGTTCTTTGATGTCAAATCCATCAGATTTTTTTTGAATAACTCAAAGCAGATTACTAGAATCCCTCAATTTTTCAATACAACGGTTAAATATTTCGGCCTTGAGAGTTAATTCAATCGATTCTCTTGTCAAAATATTCATGAATAGTTTACCCGGAAGCTAAACTGTCATCGCTACAATTTGTTCGTGCACGTTTTGCCGAAAACAGTTCTGCGTTTGATAAAACGGTGGTTGACACGAATTGACTTTTAAATTTTAGATAATGTTTTTTGTGTAAGGTTTCATCGAAATATGACCTATTATTGTAGCCGGTTTAGCACGAAAAAGCAAATACACGTATATTAATCCTAGGTCAGGTCATTAAAGTCAGGTCTCATAACAGGGAACGTGGGCCCTGAGGGGCAGATACTATAGATGTATACAGTTCATGACCATACGGCACGCTGGGGAGATAGTGTGGTAAGTACTATGCTCCGGGTGCCTGATTTTCCCCAGAGCAGGTACCTTATAGTTAATTAATTAAAAGCTAGATTGGCCTAGGGATGGTCAGGGGGACCGAATCCCAACCCAGGAACGAAGCCACTAGAAGATAAAAATCTTTAGTGCTTGCTAAGGATTTGAACTCAGGTCCTCCTAACCTTGCCTCCGAGCGTTATGATTAAACAAATAAATTAAATTCAACTTTCAACTTCTCAGGGTATTCAGTTCTTTTTTCTTGATTGTTTTTTGAAAATCACCACTGATATCCTTTGTATATTACAAGCTTGATGGTATTACCAATGGTACACGGAATGACCTACTCAAAAAACGGTGCCTACGTACAAAAAATAAAGTAGAGAAAGATATCAAGTAGTGAACAAAGGAAAACAAAAAGTTGTAATGAAGAAGACGTTCTAATATGGCGTAGGTTTAAGCTGATGGAACGGAAGGGCCATGATACCAGCTGGCTTGATGGAAGATTCCGAATTTATATTCCCCGGTATAATCATTATCAATCAAAGCTATCCCATCTCGCCATGTTTACTTTCCGAGTATGGGATCGCTCCTTGATGGCTGTATTAGGAGTCGGGAAAAACTAACGCATCCTCCTCCGCCCTACCACATTCACACCTGTGCTTGATGGAATCATTAGGGAAAGGATATCAAACATGATACACGTAAGGTGTTCTTCAAGTGATTAGACCTTCTTCACGCATATGCTGAATTAAACAGAAAAAAATTAAGGAAACGTAAAGAAATGTATCAGAAGAATTAAGTTATTATTGGGATGTCCATAGGCTCTGGGGTAGATTATAAATAAAAAAAAGTCCGTCTCGCAGGAACTGCATCATCTTAGCGCGGTTCCGTTCATATCCCTAGTCTAATTTGGAAAGATTAAAATAGAAGCAGTTATTATTTTGGTTCCACCAATTTTTTTT
The DNA here is from genome assembly GCA_946811695.1 of Gonocerus acuteangulatus. Lineage (NCBI taxonomy): Eukaryota > Metazoa > Arthropoda > Insecta > Hemiptera > Coreidae > Gonocerus > Gonocerus acuteangulatus. Next base: position 48,423,879 of record OX328124.1, on the reverse strand, counting down.
TAATTAATTATTATAATGACGTGTCAACCCTTAAGGTCACTAACGCCATTCCTGTGAGTAGTAAAGTCTTGAAAGGTCATGATTTACAATGTTACCTGGAAGGGTCGGCTAACACTAGAAACGGACCCGCTAGTGACAAGGTCATGGAATCCTGGAAATCTATATTTCTAACAATAAATTGTTTTTGTTATTTTACTTAACCAGTTTTATTGTCAAATACATTATCCAACTATCAGCAATTAAAAAATAACAAGGAATAAAAAACAGACAAAAAGAACAGTTCGAATAAGCGAAATCAATTACTTTAAAGTTCCCCTATGGGGGAGGGAGGAACCGCGCTAAAAACAAAAATAAAAAATAATAAAAAAAAAAACACGAAAGAAACGCTAAAAGTTTAACTTAACTAAAATAACATGGGTCATTTTTTGTTGGAAATGTATTAAGCTTTCAAAACGTCACCTTCCACTTACCACGATTTTCGCACCGTTTTCTATATATTTTAGTAATAGACTACAATTCTGAATTGGACATATCTGGTTATAAATAATGTTTTCTCTACTCCAAAAGTGTTCAAAATTTAAATATCTTAGTTAGGAGTAACGGAAAAGAAAATTCTATTTTTTACCATTTCCCTCTAAAAAGATCAAAGATATTGCAATGGAAGTGGTTTCATTCGAGATAGCTGATCAAATAAACGTTATTTCTAACAAGGCGAAAATTATTTCTAAAAAGTAGATGTGTTTTCTATTTGTGGATACAATCTTTATTTTAAAGAAGAAAAAAATTGTTTTTTCAATGCTATCTTCTGATTTTATTGTTTACTTTTGGAACTAAGATGTCGAAGACAAGCATGAATATTTTATACAAATGTGTTATTGTCTTTTTATATTCTGTTATGTTTAGCTCAAATTTTTATAGTGACTCATATTACCAGTTTTTCTTTTCCTGATAACTGTGAACATTTAAATCGGGTTTGTTTTTTGTTTAAATTAAAGCAAATCGCCTTTGTCGCGGAGCTCTTCAAATAAATAAATGCAAAGTAAAGAACAACCGAAACCTAGGCTTACGGTATGATTCATCATTTATAATCATGATGCATACATGATAATCCAGAAGAAATGGTTGTATCATTATTGCTTTTTTATTCCAGAAGATACTTGGAGTCGAATCGAATTTAAAATTCATGAACTGTTAGCAACATAAACTTGATGCATTCGGCATCTGGGAAGGTAGTGTGTTAAAACGAGTAGAAAGGTATCGTGAGAAAGGACTTAATACAGGTAAATATATTGGTGCTGAGTTAATGCTCCCGGAGTCGCCGGGCTCCGAAATAAAATATATTTTAATATGAAGTTACGAGGGTAGGAATGTGGGACGGGCTTGTTGGAAATCTAAGGCCGTTGCCTGCCGAACCGGGTGAAATATGGACGGACATGTTGGCTAGTAGCATGCATTCAGGCTATAGCATGCTGTGAGACCGTTTCTCAGCTATATACTACTATAGATTGAGACACAACTCACTCCCACGGGGCGCTACCAATGTCAAGTCCTGCTCCTGTTCGATACGATGGGACTTTTAAATATTTTGTCTGTTTGCTCTTACGTGTTGGTTAGTTTTTTTCGTTTTGTTTTGTAGCGTGACGAGAATTGTTCCATTTCCTTCTTCTAAAAGACTTCTATAAGACAATCCCTTGTTAGAATGTTTGTGCGTTATTTGATTATTAAGGCTCAAATGAATTGCCATTATTGAGTTGTGGTGAACCTATGGACTAGCAGATCTAAAACAAATTGCAAACAACAAACCAATTACCCTGAAAGATAGGAAGAGCTCAGACGGGCATATTTTGTAACTGGGTTTCGACTATTGCACACACTGTAGATATAGTGCGGTTAGTTCTAAGCAGTGATTGAATGATTTTCCCCTTGGAGCTAAGCTAACCCAGAAATGATCTGGAACCGTGATTTTATGGTGTCACTAGCGTAAATATTTTAGTATAAATTGGTGGGTTTTAAGGTCCTCTGGACACCTAGTAGACCAGGGTATAAGTAGAAGACATTTTTCGTTGTTAATGGCTTTATTTACGTGAAATGTTCTCTTCAAAAAAATATTTCGGAGGGGGGCCCATCAGTACCCCACCCTTATATGCTTCGTGTACGATACCTGGATCTCTAGTGAGTCTAATGCTGGTTCCTGAGAATTCAAAATATTTCGTTTTCAAGAGTTCTCTAATTCCTAGGTGCCTTTAGCAAAGGATGAACAAAGACGTGAAATGTGTTGTGCTCATTTGCTGTATTTTTTTTAATTGCTAAAACAATTAATGAAGAAAATGTATTTGTGTTTTATACATTTTATATATCTCAATTATTTTGGGGATAATAGCTGTCAACATGTTACCCGTTTCTAGAGAGGGTATTAGTTATTTTCCCTTTTGTTAATGTGTTGTTCTAAGCCACTTGGCCACGGGGAGACCTTAAGGTAATATTATTACAATATTTGACTGGTTAATATGAATGTTATCAGGGGGATAGTATTATGTTTGTTGCTTTTTCCAACATTTTTCGTAACTATATGAAGTCACTTTAGGTAAGTTTAGTCATAAGATATTAGATACGCCACCGTGGGAAAAGATGCTACAAGCAGAACCAAGTCATGTTGAGTATGCAATATTTTTTACAAAGTTTTTATTAGCCCCTGAAAAAATTTCGTTCGTGAAAAAAAAGGCTAGATGACTTGAAATTATTGAATCCCTAGTAATTTTTAATCTAGTGGCTCCTGGAGCAAGAATTCTTAATCAAATTGTTTCTCTTTGTCTCTCTACGGTCAGTTAAAAATTAGTCACATTAAATCATGGGTGTAATAACCTCCTGAGGTGGAAAAGAATATGCGTCATCAGAGATGATCGCTGAATATTTATCTGAAAGAGAAAGGGTAAAAATTATGGCGGGCAATAATGTATAATTGTGAGAATAACTTTATTATTCAGTAGCCTCTTGAATAGGAGCCATGTTGACATTAGGAATAAATAAGAAAAAGCTATTTGACTTGTCAATAGAACATCCCCTACTGGAGCGATATATGTGCTCAGCTGGGATTTATCTGAGGCGATGTATCTATCTACGTCAGCTCACAACAATGCTACCAACCTCCGCTCATCTAGAGCTGGAGATTGTATTTACTGATATTCAACAAGCATTATTTATTGGAATTTTTTCCCAGCAAGGATTACACAGTAGGAAAAATAAATCGACTATATTTATTTTATTGATTTTTACTTGAAGAGCGAAGATGAAGTCTATTATTGAGGGTAACAATGCCCCCCTGAACATTCATTTCTAGAGATATTGACTATGGATTCATCAGAAGGCGTTCTTGTTCAGACAGAAAGGCCAACTATCTGGATTGAGTTCTGGGATAAAGTTTAACGAGAACAGAGTAAAATTTAATGAAGGGGATAAGAAGCCGTCGAGGTGATAAGAAGGTATGCTCTTTGACAGCCTTCTTCAGCAATAAATGCCAGGGGATGAAGGAAGATCAGGAAAGCTTTAGCTGATTACCTTGACGTTCATTGCTGAAGAAGGCTGCTAGACCATGCTGAAACGTTCGAAATATAGATTTCTTTTGATAATAACGTTTTATCGAAGCCGAATCCCAACCATTTCTTGAATTCTTAAACAAATTTAATAAAGGTGTGCATTCAAAAGAGATATTTGACCGTGGACATTAGCTATGGTCGGTATAGTAGGCGTTCGGTCATAATAGGTTAAGGAACTACATTTTAAAATAATAAAAAAATGAGTTTTTTACTGGCAACGTTTCGACTTGATTTTTTTGCCTATAAGGAATGAAAGAACTGATCCAAGTTACTACTCCCGCAGTTACTACATCAGTGAGTCAATAAGCCAAAATGTTTTATTAATTTTAATAATCCAACACCGCCTGAATCAGATCTTGATTAAAACTTTGTAGTGCCTTAATTGAAAAATACTGTTTAAACCTCGCCATGGTTGACCCCACAAGTTAGGAAAACAACCAGGAAGGAAGAATTTATCTTCAGTAAAACGTGTAGTATTATCACTATTAAATCTCTTGGAAAGTCTTTAGTATGAGAAAGATTACATTTATGATAAGTACATACTTCCCACGTTGCTTAATTTCCATAATAATTGATATTTAATAAAAAAATCAACCAGTCTTACCGTTATTATTATTACGTGTGTGTAAAATAAGTAATTTTCTTACACATACTAATTAACACAAATTTGTGTCAAGTAACTTTGTGATTATTTTATCATTTACTATAACACATCACTGATCAAACCATTTGATATTCTTTCCATAAATTATCTTTCGACACAAGTCACATACAGTATGATTAGTTTAATGTACAGTACTGTAAACGCAATTATCTATACTGTCGTCTGTGAGTCCAAATCTATGTATGTATTCTGTCCTCGGTTAAAACATGACATTATTTAAATTTATTATGATTTATTACAGTATTGAATTACTTCTTACAAAGCATTTACCTGCTAAAGTGAAAGAACTGATTTCAGCATTACTTTATTATTATTTATTATTTCTTTTGAGCTAACTTCAGATGAATTAAATGAAAATAGACAATGATTATCGTACAGAGTCAATGGATTCAATTAGATTTTTTATTTCTGTGAATATATATGTATAAGAAAAAGTCCGACTCGCAGGAACTGCATCATCTTAGCGCGGTTCCGTTCTTATCCCGAGTCTAATTTGGAAAGATTAAAATAGAATCAGTTATTATTTTGGTTCCACCAGTCTTGAAAGGTCTTGATTTACGATCTTACCTGTATGGGTCGGCCAACCCATAAGTCGGCCAGAAAGGCCTCAGCTCAGAGGCATTTGGAAAGCCTTGGGATCTCTCTCTTTGAACGCTAAATTTCTAACAATAAATTGTTTTTGTTATTTTACTTAACCAGTTTTATTGTCAAATACATTAGCCAACTATAAGCAATAAAAAAATAACAAGGAATAAAACAGACAAAAATAACCGTTCGAATAAACGAAATCAATTAATTTAAAGTTTTAAGCACTTATTTCTCCGATTGACATCGCCTAATTAAAACTTTCTTCAGGACCTTTTTTGTAGAGAATTTAGTAAGCTTTCGAATGGTAATCTTCCGCTTCACAAGGTTGTCAACGGTTTTCGAGATACTAACGAAAGTATACAAAGTTACCAAAACTTTTTTTGTCTGTTAATAAAATATTTTATTCTAACCCGTCCTTTACTCTAAACGTAACAAAAATTTCAAAACATTAGTGTTGATGAAATTCAAACATGCAGAAAATTTTTCAACTGTATCCCATAATTCTAAGAAGCAAAATCAAAGACAAACAACCCTCCCTAGGAAGGACGCTAGGCAGTTGAAAAGCTATATCTTGGAAATCCATATCTCTAACATTAAATTGTTTTTCTTATTTTTCTTAACCTGTTTTATTTTCAAATACATTATCCAACTATAAGCAATTCAAAAATAACAAGGAATAAAAAACATACAAAAACAACAGTTCGAATAAGCGAAATCAATTACTTTAAAGTTTTAAGCTCTTATTTCTCCGATTGACATCCCCTAATCAAAACTTTCATTAGAACCTTTTTTTTAGAACATTTAATAAGCTTTCTAATGGTATTCTTCCGTTTAACAAGATTCTTAACCTTTTTCGAGATATTAAGGAAAGTAAACAAAGTTACTAAAACTTTTTATGTCTGTTAATAAAATATTTTATTCTAACCCTTCCTTTACTCTAAACGTAACAAAAATTTCAACATATTAGTGTTGATGAAAGTAGAACATGCAGAAAATATTTCAACTGAATCCCATTATTCTAAGTACCCAAACCAAAAACGGTATTCGAAAACTATTTTTCCAATTTTCTCGAAAACGGTTAAAGCTATCGCCTTGAAAATGGTTTCATTCGTTTTCCTAGCCCAAGAAGCCTATAAAACGAGTACTTACAAGCTTATGAAGTCAAAAATGTAAGCGTTACGATTTTTTTTGCGCGAATTTCGCCACAAACGCCATCTTCCAGTGGGCGGATTCTGCTGGTTAACGAACTTGACCTTTCAAATTGGACGACGGATTTTTGTACTAAATTTCATCACAATCGGACCATTAGGGAAGCCAGAAATGAGCGAACAGACAAATATATATATATATAAATAAATATATACATATATATATATATATATATATATATATATATATATATATATATATATATATATATATATATAAAAATTTGAACCACCGTTATTTTCGGTCTCTAGGGATTCTGAAACGCGAAATTTTCTAGTCGGCACTTCCGGATTGTTTCATTGTATCAACCTTATAAGCGGGGTTCCTCCCTACGGGGGAGGGAGGAACCGCGCTAAAAATAAACGTAAAAAAAAAAAAAAATGCAATACCAATATGATTGAGGATGCAATAAATAAAATCTCAGATTGCAAGGCTACTACAGTGAGGAAAAAAGTAAAAAAAAAAAAAAAAAAAAAATAAATTTAGAAATTTAAAAAAAAGAATTAAATAGATTAATAAAAGTTCTATTAATTTACAAGATCCACTTGTAGCGCACGAATGTTTTTTGATGTTTATAAAGGGTGGCAACCAATAGAAAGCCCGGTGCTAATGGCCTAGTTTCAGATGCATTTTAAAAAATAAATAACTAAAACTAAGAAATGTCCATGGAGACATTGATATTGTCACTGTGTAGTATGTTTTACATTGCTAACTTTAGTCTGAGCTCCTGTTGTATATCCGATACTAGTAATAGCCTAGAATTCTGAAGATGGAGCCTAGAGAGATTAAGGACTTGGAAATAACGGTGCTTCTGATCTCGTACTAATAACGAACAGGCCCGTGGTTTACGGTATACCGAGCAGCTTTACGACCAGCTCCCCACCACCAAAAGGAAAATTAACATAATTCCTGACGGTTTTGAATATTGAATCATGTTCATATCTTATACAGGCTGACTGACAGCTTGATGGCCGCACTGCTCCCTAAGATCTGGACAAGTTTTTTTTTTTGTTTGATAAGCTGTAAAGCAGTTTTTATATCCTCCTCTTAACCATAGCTTCCTCTCCGTCTTTCTTTGACGACCAATAGACAAGGAATAATAATTATACATGCGCCTTTTTATAATGTACATACTCTACTCGGGAATTATGCATTTGGCAAGGGCGTAACAAGTAGCCTGACGGCCTCAGGAAATTATGCGTTTCAGGCATTTATTTTTTTATTTTCAATTCTGAAGGCCAGGGTTAATGAACGGCGCTAATAATGGCTTTTTAGATTGCCCAGATGATAGAAGTTTTAATAATTCCTTCAAATCTTCATTGGACTTTGTATAATAATATTATATACAAACAAACCAATTTATGTAACTTCACTCAATTTAATTATTGCCAAATTTTCGTTTCTTCCTAGATCGACAGAGTTAATTCTTACCAGATTGTCGCACAAGATGCGAGTACATATACTAAACAAGTACAGTGTAAAGTTACAGGTAGAGCAAGGAAATATCTTGTTTCTTGCATTTCAACCTTACAGCATTTTTATTATTATTATTTATTTATTCTGAATTTACAAGAATGTATAAATACATATCTAGTAAATTATTGTAAGGTTACATTGACATGTATGTACATGAGGTAGGATGCTGCATCATTATAGTACCCACTAGACGGATATGGTTTTTATTTCATAGTGAATACATCTTGTAGAGTTGGTCATTAGGCTACATGCGTTTCAGTCGGCGCATGTGGTTGTGAGGGATGTGCTGGGAGGATGGAGAGTTTATTAAGGAGTTAGGATGGCCGTGTAGGTTCGAATGGAATTTGCGGTAGAGGGATTTGGCTAGAGGATGGATAAAAGGAACATTTCATTATGGAGGGACAAATTGGCCAAATAAAACGGAGCATCGATTATTTTTCGGACTGCATGGATTGCATTTTATAGGAGTTGGAAGGCTTTGTGGAACGCCGACATAAATTTCCGACATGAATGGTCATGTAAATGAGGCGTTTGTTTGCTAGTGTGAGATTTGGTCGTCTCTCAAGTAGGTCTAAATACATTAAACAGGAAAATATGTTTTGAAAAAAAAAATGTGAACTCTCAAGATTGGTACTTCATTCCTTTTTAAATTTCTAATTTTAATTCATTTTTAGCACATTCTTAATGAATGTATCTATTGCGGTTCCACTCATGAAATAATTTCATGAAAAATGTATTCACTTATATGTATATATGTATATATATATATATATATATATATATATATATATATATAATATATATCTGTTAACAATACAGTGGCCAAAATGTTGGTTTTTTCGTCTCTAAATTCCCTCAACCACCGACTGGTAAGGTCCGTTTGCTAAGAATGGGTGTTTTCCTGAAACCCGCCAATCCGGATCAACTGATTAATTTGCCTAAATTAGGTGAAATTTTTGTATTTTCTTACAACTAAAACTCTCTTTATGATATTCAGAGCTAGGTGTACTTAGGAAACATTCCTAGCTTGAAAGTAGAAATAGGCGTAATTTTTGCTCGAATACAACGAAACTAGCTGTAAAGCCTTCAAAGCAAATAAGTAACATCGGGTATTCCCCAGATAATTGAAATAAGCCAAGATAAATTAGAAAACCTCCGAAGGATTGATAAAAAACTCCTAAGTGGAAGACTCAAGGCAAGTGAGAATGCGCGAAGAATGCGACTGCGACTCTGTTTTTTCCTGTTTGTATTTCATAAGATGAAAGGAATAGTTGGTAATTGCTGACTTCAATGAAGTATCTAGTTTATCATTAGTTCACCAATAATGTGCTCTAGTAACCTTGTATATGATTTGATAGGATTGGCGGAAAATTATCACTAGGGAACAATTTTAAGTGGAAACATTTTGTCTCCTAAAATCACTCCTTCCCTCTCCTCAATTGAGCCTTTTGTTCTAACAATGCGCACGATTATTCTACTATGATCGATGAACAGGAAGAAAACATTGATTCCGAGAATGTAACTGTCCGGCAACGAAAGCGACCACTTGTTGCTCCTTCAGCAAAAAAATATATTTGCCCGCCTTAAAATGTACTTGTGTTTACTACATTCTATATTTTCCACTCTGCTACGCACACAACAAATTTTAGGGCACACAAGATCAAATGTTCCTTCTTCGTTTTATTGGGTTAGAGTGTTTTTATGTACGTATATGACCCCAACTATAAGAAGTCTTTGGATATGAACAGGCAAGACGCAATAAATTTAATTTATAGTTCTGTTTTTTTTTTTTTTTTATTATGCATATACTTTTTTGTTAAAAGATGAGGGTTACAATATTTGTTCTACAGAACATTGCCTTAACAAAACATTGAATAAGTTCGTTAACCAGAAACATTGGTCCATCGGGCTTCAGTGGTGCATAATTTTGGTCATATTACAACTAAGCTCACTGTACAACGCCCTAAACTAATTTACTGAAATATAAGGAAAATGGGGGCATTATTAATAGGAGCTCACTTGAAAACCTCCACTGCAGACCAAGTTAATAATTTATTTCTTCTTGCCGTAGTTTAGTACCAAAAGTTTATAAAATTGGAAACTAACGAGAAAAATGCCTTCTCGAGAGTATTGTGGATAGTTCTTTTTCTTATTATTATTTCGCTAATTAAATCAGCCGTTAAAACCAATATTTTATTCATTAATTTAAAATTTAACGTCCATTAACAAATAACATACATTTTGGGCTGATGTCTTTTTTTCAACGTTTACCTTGAACGTCATCAACGTCAGGCTATTACCTTTTTTTTATTTTAATTAAAAATCAGGTTTAATAACTGTTTCTTTTATAATTATTATTTTACATGTTTGTTTTTATGAAAGTTCTGCAACTTCCTCTGACTCTGGAAATACTGCGGCTTTTGCAAAGGTGTGTTAGTAATTTGGTTCGTATATAAGTTTCCTCTGAAGAGCAATCATTAGTCACGTATTAATGCTCGTTACGTTAAATGTCATAGGAAGTGACTAAGACATGCCTTCCACCTGAATACATTACTCTTATATAAATACTTGTAGGAATTAATTCAAACTAATAAAAAAGTCGAGTTAATACACACGCAAACATGCTGTATTTCCACCTGCAAAACCTTGATATTCTCAGTCAATTTATTCGAATCAACGTCAGTATTGTCCATTATATTGACTGATATTTATTCATGAGGGTTATTTTAATTTGCAATTGACGTGACGTGAAAAGGCTCTCATGTTTAAGACGGAAATCACAATTTTAGTAATATATCATCCATTCCTTACCTCAGTAAACTAATATTTTGTATTAGATCAGTACCCATTAATACTTAAATCTACCTTTTTTTTAAAAAAAATAATAATATTGTATCTATATTCTACATATTGTATGCATATGTTTAATGACGTGTACATATTAATAACATGTAGACCAATGTTGATAATATCTGAATTCGGCGCTAATGAAATAGAGGTAGATGCGCCGTAAAAAAAAAAAAAAAAAAAAAAAAAAAAAAAAAAAAAAAAAAAAAAAAAAAAAAAAAAAAAAAAATCTGAATTCTCGCATTGCAAACTGACAGCATTTTATTGTCATCATACTCAAACATCTAAGAAAAACAACACATTCACAATAAAATATAATATAAGAAGTCACACATTCTTAAGATTGGTATTAAATTCCCTTGTCAATTTCTACTTTTAATTATTTCATTCTTTTCCGATATATGTATTTTTTTCTAATATTTAAAAAAGAAATTTGCTGCACATTTTTTTTTGTAATATTTTATTATTTTATCTTATGAATAACTACTTATTATTTTGTGAAATCCATAAGAGCCCAGAAGCACAACCTATGATCCGGATTAAACAGTAAAGAACCTTAGTATGTTGGGAACCCAATTCCGAGCCCTAAACGACGATACTAGTAAGTGACATTATTAGGTCTTGTCCAAGTTTCGAGCTCCAAAACATGATTCGAGTGCTGACACTTGAGTCATGTCCGCCTCCTGTACTCAAGAATTTTTTAATGTGTTCCTCTAGTAACTCTGCTCATAAATTGCGCTTTGACAACGCACTTTTGAACGTTTTCGTCTACTTCCGCGGACGATCCCGCTTTTAGAAAAGAACATTAATGGGCACCCCTTTGATGTTAAAGATAACTTAGGTTGGTGAAATTGATATGTTATCATTTATTCAGAAATCGGAGATTACTATTGCGTGATTTCAAATTAATTATTTCTTTAGGCGGAGCATGACACCTTGGCTTGAGTTATGCCTTGGAGATGGATGTTAAGGATTGTTAAAGCCCCACTACGTCTTATGCTAGTTTCTTCCCGTCACCATAAAATAGACGTACCCACTATTGACCACATTCAATCACTAAAGTACTGACAGCGTGCTGAATTCCGTTGCTATTGTCCATGCTGACATATCGACGATAGATAGAGAACACCACAAATCCTTTCTCTAATGCTGTCCTTGGAATCATCTTGTTACAGTTTGACTTTCAAATGCTCAACCCCCCTCCCCCTTTCCTACTACCTTCCTCCTCATCTTCTCCTTACACGAAGCAGGACTGGAAGAGAAGGAGATAACAATGGTTGACGACTTCCTGAAGATCGTGAGAACCGTCTTCGGATGTTCCGCTCCGACGGGGTCCTTCAAAGATCGGGCGCTCCTTGCCGATTATATCTGTCCGGATGTAGAACGCCCTTTAATATACACACTACACACCTGCGACAGCGGCGAGAAAGTCAAGGACCGACTTCTCACTGGCCTTTTAGACATCCTTTGAGGAAAAGTTAATGGTGAATAGTAAACAGGATATACTACTAATAAAGATATAGCTGGAAAATTCTAATTAGAAATATGATAAACCATTTTTTCTTACAATATTTACATGAACAATGTATTACAACGAATGCCTGGAAAAATTCAATATTATAATAAATAAAAAGTATGCTCATTGGAGGTTTAAGAGTTGGATCCATTTCAAATTCTGATTGAATATCTCTACGATTTCGTATAAGTTCCAAAGAATGGTCATCAACCTGCAAAACATTCTACAGCGCGAGAGGAATAGATTAGACCAGCTATAGTTGAGAGTATTGAAGATGAGGCATTGCCTGCAACGACATATGCTCAAATAAATGTTTTTTAAACGGAAAATTCATCATTGCGAACCTTGTGATAAACCCTGAAGTCTTAAGCGATTTCGTATAATCACTAAGGATGATTTAAACGTTTTCTGTGATAACAAGCATTTTTATATTAGTTTAAACAAAACAAAATGTTGCGCATTTGAAATATTTTATATAACTGAACCTTCTGATTAATAGAATAAACATATTTTTAAAACCCAACAAGGAACCCCGAGAATGTGATACCAGAAATTGTAATAATCTTATAGATACGATAGGTACGATTTTTGGTCTGTTGATTTTTTTTTTACATATAAATGATATTATTCACGTTAGTATGAACAGATCAGTAATCAGATGTAGCCATACTAGACAGTAATGTCTCTATTATTGCTGATTAGTCGTTAGTTATACTTCGCTTCTTGGGACAATACAAAAATATTAACGAAACTGAGGAACCAGGGCCGCCACATCTCAGAGCCGGGCCCGGGACCAGATCACAGGCCCCCACTTCTCAGAGCCAGAATGAAAATTCTAGTACTTTGCTATAGGACTTTGGGCATTTTAACCCCTTCGAGTCCATTGTCCAGCCGGCTGGACATAACTTCTTTACTTTGTATTACACCACCTATGGCCGATAGATGTTTACTATTACTTTCGTTTGAAGCTCTATGCATTTGTCTTCCACTTGACATCTAATATAAATTGATTCCATTCGATTTTGAAAGGTTATGTGTAAAATCATCTCTGTTCCACCCCAGGCAGTCATGGATTCTAAAGCTTAGTAACTTTTCCTTACATACTTAGTCCAAATTGTTTTTGTTTATTGTTTAAAACTGCTCCAAATTTAATGTACATGATCTTTATTAAACGTTGGAAGTTCAATTTTATCAATAAAGTTTGTAATAAGGTGTTTATGAATTTTTGAAAATACATGTCCAGTATACTGTACATGGGAAGTCAACCCTCATTGATGTAACAATATTTTTTATCTATATTTGAAATATTTTACTGTTATATTTTGTTTTTATGTTGTCATAATTGTTTTTTTGAGTACCATAATAATGAGTAACTTTTTCTGAATGGTATGGGGTAAATGGCGCCCAAACCATTCAAAAATATCATCGGTCCATTCACACGATTTTCAAAAAATTTATTCTTATTAGTTTTATGTTTTTCTTTGTTTTTTTTTTTTTTTTAATAAATTATCTCATTTTGAGACTAGACTATGAAAATATTTCATTTTCATTATAACTGTACGCTGACAACATTTTCTTGTCTAAAATTCTAATCTATTTTTACAATACCTTATTATGTTTGAACTTTTACAATAATATTTACTAATAATTTTTCAAATTTAATTTTTCCGAATTAATTTCTTTTAAATTGTTAATAAATTACTGCTTTAATTATCTATTTTTTTTTAATATTTCCAAATTTTGAATATTTTTTTTCATCCACAAATCATATTGCTTGACAATACTCCAGTATACTGGACATTACATAACTCCAGTCAGGTTAATCATAAAATTCTGAAAAAAAAATCTGCAATCTTCACAAGAGCAATACATTACTATGACAGGAAAATCAAATTTTTTTTATCAAGAAATAAAAATTCGGATCTGAAGGGGTTAAAATTATTTTCATCTTGAGTTTTGAGCAAAATGAGAACAAAAGCCGACAATCGGTGCTGCAAAGGTCACTTTCGGTACTTTTTTTCCAATTAGCGAGGATCGACCAGGGCCCCAACGGTGCCCGGGCCCGGGACAACTGTACCCGGTTGTCCCCCCCCCCATGTGGCGGCCCTGTGAGGAACAATAGTAACAGGCAATTAACCCGACTCTTTGAGTTATTCTAAATCTTATGTCTTCCCAGAATGAAGGAGCAGGTGATAGTTTAAGACATGACTTAGGCAGCTAATGGGGATGCCGTGTTGTTAAGAGAAGTGTAAAGATAATGAAAGTGTAAGACGTTACTGGCTGCTTAGTTTCCATGCTTCGTTGCACAAGGTGGGAACTTCCTTTCCTAGCTGTAGATACATGTAAGTATTGCTCATCACGATCTACTTAAGCGCAAATATAAAAGTCATGGAAGAAATTATTTTCATTGTGCATAATTTAGAAAAAATATCAATACTGGCGACTTATCAAGATAAAATCTACTTAAAATCTTTTTCAAGATAAAGTAGCATTTTCAATTATTTTGATGACAGTGTTATATACAATTCGTGGAGGATCATGATGTAAGTCTGAAAAGGGGAAGATAGAAACTATGACGTCATTGCCGATTCGTTGGCATTTTCGGCCTTAACCTGGCTGAAGAAATATCCCGCTCTTTAATGGATGTTTAAAAAGAGTAATTTTTTTTTTTTTTTTTTTTTTTTTTTTTTTTTTTTTTTTTTTTTTTTTTTTTTTTTTTTATAGGATTGTAATAGTAAGATTATCTTTCCAGGGAGAAATATACATACAGCAAATACACATTTCTGTACGAAATGTACCCGCTCGACGGAAAGTGCGTGGAATTATTATCAATGGAAAATCTTGAAACATTCTTAGAGGTTTACGACAGTGTAAAACACTTCCTGTATTTTTACATTTCAACAAGTAAAATTAAAAACCATTTGCGGTTCCTTAGTTAGGCTGTTATACATTTGAATGAAAGAATTATCAATTGTATTCTATATCAAGTTATTACAGATCTAACCGCTCTTTGATCATGGCGAAAATCTTGTTTTGACACGGTGAATGTCAGAGATCCATACTTATAAACAAGCACTATTTATAATCCATTAACTATACTTCAGATTATCTTTGTTTACTTTACAAGCACTTGCCTAAAAGAAATGAATATTCAAAACCTGCATTATTATTGCATCAACCCAATATCTTGGATGCACATATTAAATATTCCACATGATATTTCAGGAACTAGAAACCTTTCCCAAGGACCGATGATCACCTAAGGTGTGTGATAAGATGGGGCCTTAAAGAAACCTGGATGTTGATAATTTGCCCGGTCTGTTGCTCGATGTGGGAACCGTCTCAAGGCGCAGGCCCAGGTGTCTTCGTTCCTTACTCTCATTACTAGCAGAGCGGAACTACCTTTTCTACAACCCCTAGCCATATGGTACATCACCTTTCTTACGGATCACTACCTTATTATTTCTTCCGCTATCATTTATTGTCAAATATATCAACATAGTTCCTTTGCTTCAAGGAGGACATTGGACTTAGCGTGTAGCTTGTAATTATAAAATACTATTCTGTGTGATTTGACTTGTAAATCACACACAGTTTCACTGATCTCAAAGCTTCCACTAAAATTAGATAATTATTATTATACAACACAATCAATTTGAACATATTACGCTATTACGCATTCGTCAATGTAATTTCTATAATACCCCATCATTGCTCATAAATGAATTATCTGCCTCTAATCTAGCACGAATCATCCCACGAATTCTATGGTAGATCTTAATAATAATAATAATAATAAAAAAAAAAAAAAAAAAAAATCGTTTAGACCCTTCAGGAACATAAATATGCTTTAGGTCCACCCTACAAACCTATGTACTGTATAACATAGTCACCTATTTCGTACATGGCTACAACGCATGCGCGAACGCTAGCGGACACTTTTTTGTGACACATTTTTGTAACGCTATTTTGTAACTTTTTTTCAGTTTAGTCATCGCTAAAGCATTTTTATGCTAAAAACTAGATAAACCACGTTGCTGAGGAATACAATTAGTTAATGTAATATTCTAATTCTGGATAAACATAGAATTCTTTGCAGACATTAGCCAAAATAAACAAGTAGGACTTTTATCATTTGTGTTTTCCATGTATCACTTGTGTTATTCTAAGTACAAATGTAGGTGAATAGAGCGAGCAAAGTAAAAAAATTAATCGTTTGTACATTCATAAAAAATTTTTACTTGAGAAATTGGAAGTAGGATCCTTCGCCTACTTGTCGAATAAAAAAAGGAACAAAACAATGAAACATACTGTTAAAGAATAAAGCTTTAACTTTTTTCAAGTTGTCAGAGTTTTTATTTTATTGTTGCACTGATTTAACAAAACGTTTTTCTTATGGTGCGTAATTAAAAAATTGCAGAATAATCATATCAGGGAACCAAAGGGAAAAAATCATGATAGTGATGTCTGAAATGAGTAAAAATGTCTCATTTTACAGTCATCCTTTGCAAATAGAAGCGTATAATATGTATATGAATGTTTTAAAAGATAAGAAATAAGAGTTATATTACTCTCGAGGCAATCCTTACTCAGAGCTATCCGGTTTGCTCGTTAAGCGGCTTGCTCAATCTAGATTCTTGTCAGGAATGATCGCTTCAATTTTTCCTCCGAGAGGTCTCCCGTTCCACCGCCCTTGATGAAATGGCCGCAAATTAATCTGGCCTGCTAGACAAAGGAGGCCTAGCTTAGTACTATTAATATGCAAGGGTAGGATTATCGTGGAGGCGGTGTGTGGTCAGATCCCCCGATAAGGGGGGGGGGGAGATAGGGAGATAAGATAGTGTATAAATGGTCGGACAGAGGTCGCTACTATCGGCCGTGGATCGGGCTCCCGTCCTCCGGCACCTTGTAACTCCGATGGACTCCGTCGCTCTAATTTAAATCCGGATCTCATTAATTCCTCTGTCTGTCACTCTTATGCTCTTCTTCGGCGGCTTTCTCTGTCCTTAGTGACTTCTGTCGTCCAAGGCTCCAGGCAAAGCTCTAATCTTGGATATGACAGGAAACTTGGCTACGGTTTTATTTTCAGATTGTTGTGACAGTATTTATTATTTGTTTTATAGATTTGGATAGAGAAAACAAATTACAGGGTTACCCTCGCCTGTAATTTAGATTTTGTTTTACACTATACAAAGAACGTTGGGATTTTGACTGGAGAAATATTAGACCTACAGATCTGATAGAGTAAGAATAAAAGAGCGAGTTGTAAAGTTTCGATTAATTGTGCGAAATGCCACCGAATTAACTTTAATCGTTTAAAATCAGCTTTGACTATTTGGACCATGAATATATGGACTTTATCTATTTACATATATAAAACCTTCTTATTAAAATTCTTTAATCACTTTTACTTACTGTGGCGTAATTAACCGCCCCACTTTAACACGTTTTTATTACCATGCAGTGGGCCGATGTTGAATAACCTAGCCAAATAAAATATTTGCTGTGAGGAAAAGGAGATTTGATCTTTCGTGCGGTCTTAGTAAAAATATCTCAGGATATGCTGAAGAAATTTTTCGGATTGCTTTATCTAAATAGGTAACATGCATTTCTACACTCACAATGCACTAGTATTGATTACCTAATAGTTCAGGGTGCATCTATAAATCGTAACTATACTTGTATGTTGAGAAGAGGCAAGTTACATTTTCCGGGAATGTCCTCGGAACAACTCAAATAAAGTAAATCGATGTATGTATGATTCGAAAAATTCCCGGAACATATACTTTTTTTAAATATAAAAAAAATAGTTTTTCTTAGCATCTTTCGCTAAGTCCGAAAGTATTCACGCAACAGACATTCAAAAGGCGCCAAAAGGTTCTTAATGAAATTTCCTTAAAATATATTTTCTGCTTTGCAAAATTGCACAGCGTGAAAAAAGGGTAAAAAATAGACATTTTTATATCATTTTTTCGGCAGCTTAAAATGCATTTTAATTGCAGTTTTGTGTAGGTCAACGGAAATTTGCTGGACACTCCGACCGAAGTCTTCATCCTTCCCTTTGTTGATCTGGTTTCTTGTACAAATGTCTGGTTACTCTAACAATTATCCCCCATAAGCCCCTGTCCCAACCATTTCGACAAAATGAGAAAATCGTCGTATAAGTCGTAGATCAATAACAATCGACGAGAAGATTGCAGGAAAAACATTATACTGTAGCCAAAGAATCAGGCGCTGTAGGTAACGGTGCTTCAGCTGATGAGAAGGAAGCCATAGGAAGAGGGTGGTTTTTTACCAGCTCCTAGACAATACACACCCCCGCCCTACACTCAACACCGGGATAAATGTCCAATAACTTCTTCTTTTCTTTCACTATTATCGGGAACTAATGATGTTGCTGGTTCTTTGTATCCTAGCAGGTGGCTCGCAAGTCGGTATATCCCTCCCACAGACAACAATGAACAAAAGTCGGAGAAAAACTATTAGCTAACGAGACTAAATGAGGGACCTTTATTAGTTGGTACTTTTTTTTTAATCACGGGATTCACGCCTTTTTTTTAAATATATACAATTGGAAGGGCAAACCAGGCTAGACTATTAGATATTTGCTGAGAATAAAAACATACTGTGGTGAAACAAAATATGCCACGATAGATATTATTATTGAAAATACAATATATAAATATTTTATAGATAAATAAAGTCATTATCCATTCTATAATGTAGTTGGATAGAAGTTCAGGGTTCGTTCCGTATCGTACCCCTGCTAAAAAACAGCTCAGTTCAGTCGTTGACGAAACCTCTGAACTTTTGAGGCTTTAGATCAGAATCCTCACGTCTAAAGTACTTTCTTCCTGCCAGTGCCAGGAAGTGGTGGACAGTTGGAACTCAACTTCAGGTAATGAGACCTGAGACATGCATTTTACCATATGCAAGAATATATTCAGAAGTAAAATATACCAGAATAGAATTTTCGGTAAATCTTACATTTTTCGATCAATCAAAACGACTCTTTCACGTTTTAGGAGTTTTAACAACTATGATTTTCGGGGAGATTTTCTTTGACCTTATTATATGTTTGAAGTGTTTTGAACTCCAGGTTTTATTTGAATAAAATGACAAACGAAAGGAAATCACTAGAGACTTTATTTTAGTTTCCCATGTAATGACTGAGGTCCAGGCTCTATTAGTCATTTTCCGTGCACCAATTTGTTCATTTCCACTTACGTTTTTTACTTATACTTACAGATAAATCCGCTGATTCAGGTTTAAAAAATTAAATTCCACTATTACCTAAACCAACATTAGCATGTTACAAATAATTCTTTAGAAAGGATCCTCTATCAGTTATTATAAGAATGCTGTAAGAATGACAATTGTTGGGGCTCTGAATCTTTTGTTCCTCGAAAAGGATAGGATTGTATAGAATATGGGGTTTGGCGCTATACTACTAGGTTATTCGCCCCTTCTGATATATCCGTTAAAAAAAGGTTCTGTCTTGCAGATTTAGATGTTTATCCTATTTCGATTTATTTAATTCTGATTTTGAGACGTTTAAGGGTTTGGGGGTAAGTGTAGTTATTTAGGCTTTCCGTAGTGATTTCGCTATGTCAAATTATACTGTTCTATATAGCTACTATATTACTAACACTATAACCAATTACCAAAAAGCTACATATTCATTGTTTTAAGGATAATAAAAGCCGTTTACACTTATATATAAATTGGTTAGACTAATCCCTAACTCCTCTATCCGTAAATAAGCCAAGTGACCTAGAAAGCGAGAATGGATGGAATTGTAAATCCACCTGCTACGCCATCTGCTGGCTGTGTATCTAGATCAAGGGGTATCAGGCACGTGGCATCCGGGCCATATGGCTCTGGCTAATCAGCCGCAACGGTCGTTCCTTACTCCTATTTCATAGCAAGGGTTCAACCATATAACGGCAGAATACTTCTTAATACTTACCCATAATACAGAACTGTACAAGGAGTAAAAAATGTTTTTTGAAGGTAGAATTTGTAAGGGTTTGGTTTCGTGATATATAAATAAAACTACATTTTTTTATACACATATTTTTTTTTAGTTTTATGAAGATGCCACGATCAAACCCTGACAAATTTTGCCTTCGCATCACCAACGATCAACGACTTCCTTTCAAAAATGTTTTTCTTAATTTTGCTTTTTACGTAAATAATTAAAAAAGACTCTCTCTCTCTTTCATCCCTTTGTTCGCAAAAAACTGTGAGTATACTCTTAAAAAGTAAAGCATTAATGAAAAATTTATTGATTTAGATAGACAGTATCTTAACATGTCTACGAATCACAATATTACACTATCTCATATGAAGGCCTTGAAGACAGGTTATTGAAACTACATCTTCATCCCATGAATAAGTTCATATTGATTATAATAATATTTATTCTATTAATAAATTTATCCTGTTTCATATAATGAAATATGCTCATAAATGCATTCCTGGTTTCTTAGAGGCCTTAGCTAAGAGTGTTTATCGTCCATGATACAAGACACATAATAAAAATAACTAAATAAATAAAAATTTAATATTTTACTGAATAATTTACTTATTCTATTATCCATTTCAATACAACGTTTCGGATTAAATTGGCCTTCTTCAGGTGTAATCCTATAATTTTGACAATTATTATCCTTGAAAAAGGACAATGTATTTGAATATACTCTTCGACTAACTTCATAAGTTTATTTATTGGTATGGATCGTTCCCAACTAAAGAGAGATATGCCTTATTGAAAATAAGCAAACAAGGCAAGTTAGAAGTGAGGATTTACTTCAAAAGCAAATTATTCGTTTGCCCATAGTAGCCGTAATTTTTGTTCTCATGTAACTAAAGATATACCCGACTTATAATAAAGCTGTAATGTTATAATATTTTAAACCAATGGTTTACTAGAGGGAATTTACTTGAAACATACTCCAAACTAAATATACACACGTGGAGCGTAAAAGTTGGTCCTAGTAGTCGACAATAATAAGAAAAAGTATAAATTTACAAGAATACATTTTTTCTGATTATTTAGTCACCTGGCTTAAGAAAAAAATATTTATTTATTTAAATTTTAAAGCCCATTTATTATTAACAAAGAATTTTAGGACGGGTATTCTAGCCAGAATAGGGCTGATGCCTTTTCTTCTTTTCTAAAGAAAAGCCACCAGCCCTGGTGGGAATCGAACCCACGATCTTAGGCACAGCGTGCATACGCCTTAGCTCCGACGGTAATCAGGCCTCCCAAAAAAATTGGGAATTCTAAAAATAAATAAAGTTTTATTATACTTCGCCTTATATAAGCACATTTTACAGCAAGGATGCATACAAAATCTAGTGGATGGACTTTTGCTTCCTTGCAACGAATTTCGGTACAGATCGTGTGTTAATCTTCTAAAGCAGGAAAATAATAGATAAAGATAGTAAAGAATGCAGAGTTCTTCATTGTAGAGGAGATAAGGTCCTAATAGAGGAATTAATTTATTCCCCTTTCACGGTCGCCAACCACAGAGGGTTGTGGAGATTCTCAGGAGGTGCAGGGGGTGGAACGACATTGGAACAGGTGGATCAGAGAGAACCTGTGGGAAAACAAGAAAACCCACGACTCACCTATGTAATTTCAAACTATGTCCACTTCCCAGGAGCAAATTCTTTTCATAAACTGTCTTGCGAGGAAGCCCTCTCACGGGACGTCGGTAATTTAGTTTGAGAATAGGTAATCATACGGATTTCTCTAGTCCTCTCAGGGGACACGAGAGCAGTCGTCCGGTTTCTCCGCTTACATTGTCCGCTTACGTGTTTATCCGAATAGATGGCGTTGCTTGGTTATTCTTGAACAGATGTCATTACGGGGTCTTGTTTCCCACGCTAGATTGGAGATTATTAATCTAAGAGGAAGAGAAGTTGCTTAAAAAGAGAGATTATTCTAATTTGTGCTTCTGTCCGCAATCGCAAGCAGTTATCACGATTTCACTATTCTAAACCTGTATAAACGGAAACCGCAAATGGATAACATTATTAGAAAGAGAGAGAAATCTTCTCTTAACTATAATTGAAAGGAAACTTAATGCTTCATCTTGCATAAATATTTAGTTTGGGGCAAAACATATCTTCGATACAAATGCATACAAAGTATAGAATGTGAAAATCACCACTTTCTAATGTGAACAAACTTTTATTCATTACTTTGCTCTTGGACAGCTAAATAATCTGCAGGTTCGACCTTTTGGCAGTGGTTACTCTCCCCTTTCACTGAGTGAACTTAGATTCGAGAGTTTGCCGTACATCAGTCTAACAGCAATCAGTATAGATTGAAAATTAAAAATTCGTTTTTTTTCACTTTCGATACTTTGCATTTGTATCGAGGATATTATTCTCTCCGTTTTACAATGAACAGAGAATGCAAAAGGTATAAGCCAAGACCTCGATGCTTTTTAGTTAGCCCACTTATGCGTAGGTTTTTTATTATTAATTTGTTTTACTCTGTAGTAAAATTGGTGCAAATTGTAAATATACTTAATAATAATTACACAGAAATTTGTATTTGGTATATGTAACAGATTTGTAAATTTTCTTCTAAATAAAAAATTTATTAATAAAAAGAATATACTATATGGTATTACCAGTAGTATTTCTGTTTATTTTTCACTGTTTTACTTTTAAAATTACATTTCTAATGAATCTTTTGCAGCTTGGCTGCTACCACTTCAGTGTATTTTTCATGGGTCCTTTATTATGATGGGTGGACAAACCATATCCCCTGAAGTGAGAACAACAAAGGTATGAAACGTGATATGCAAATTCTACTTTAAGAAAAAGGTACTGAGATAGGAATATGGATACTATTTTTTTAGACATCTGCCATAAGATAAATAGGAAATGCTTAGCATGTTGACTACCACAGTATTATTCAGAATTCCAATGTAGAGGAAGCTTTGTTTTCTAGGTCGAGAGCAAGATTTTGTTTTGATCAAAGGTGATAGTTATTTTGAGTAATAACATTATTTGGGAGTTACCTCGTAGATGGCAGTCTGTTTGTGAAGTATTTTACTGTTAGGCGTCTAAGCAAACGAAGCGATTAGTTTCTTACTAGCTTTTCAACCACTACACCCCTAACACTTTAGTGCAGTCATTGTGAGTGTCTGGCAGACGATGAGTATAGACATAGAACAACAGGTAAAAAAATGCTATATGGGTAACTGTTGAAGAGGAAAAGGTTCCCCTAAATGAGACATGAGCTAACGGAACGTGGTGGTAAGGAAGCGTCAGGTGGAAGAACACTGATTCACTGAAAGGGTTGCGTAGACCCGTTAGGGGTGGCAGTCACAGCTGGCTATCCGCTAGCCATCTGCCACACAGTCCAAAGGTATCCTATAGAAATATGGGTCAGTCACAGATACTCAGACATAAGGCTAGCCTGCCATTGTGATTGGGACTAACAGTTATACCAGTAATTAACAATATCCTTGGAGAAAACCTGATTTCCAAAGGAACTACTTAGAATTTACGCCTTTTGCAGGTATTCCATCTATTATCGTACAATATGTTGTAATATAGGAGCTGCGTAACCCTTTTAAGTACTTAAGACAACTATTACAGTTTATAAGCAGACAGGGGATTCGGCTAAGAAACAGGTCAGATTTTCGTAAAAATCTATATTTAGAACGCTCCGGCCTGCTCTTTGGTAGCCTTCTTCAGCAAATGAGTGCCCAGGAGATAGAGGAAGACCAAAGTTAGGTGATTTTTTAGGGCAGTTAAGTGATCATGGTGAAAATATAGTGATATATTTTCACCATGGTCACTAACTATTATTTTTTGGTCTTTCTCCAGTGGAAGCCTCTCCTTCTCAAGTTGAGGCTGGAGCATATTACCCTAAAGAAGAACCAATACGGCATAAAATATTTAGGGAAGTGAAATAAATAGTGTGAAAGTGTATACTGAAGTATTGTTGGCCTTCATCCCATTTCAATAATTCGATGTTTTTGAGGAAGCAAAATCTAAGCATATCAAATCTATTAGATGTAAATTCATATCTGCTAACATTTGGTTTTTGTCCATATTTCACATGCAATGCGTTTAGCTAAAGCGAACCAGTCTGGATAGATCTATGCACTAGATCTCCTTTGAAGAATTCTGTAATATACTTAGAACAATATTTAGCACGTTTTCGTTCTTCACGTCACGTTTTTTTGAAGAAATGTTGATAATGTTTCTTAATGTGTTGAATAACCGAGTAACCCTCAATAACTGCTAATGTACAATTCGTCCCTACCATGTCAAACTATCGAATATGAAAAATCTCGTTTTTCAGATTGGAGACTTTGCTCTTGGATCGTAAACGATACGGTTTGTCGCAACTCTAACCCCTTTAGAATAGCCTTAAATAAAGTATCGAATAAGACCATTTTTCAATATATTACTTCGTCAATGGATAGAATATGTTAGTTCCTTAGTTTGCTCCGATTTCCATATTCGATAGTTTGACATGGTAGGGACGAATTGATTGAATTTTCTCTCTATCCTATAACCTATAGGCAATTATTATTTTGCTATTGCTTACTTAGCTTTCAAACAGTATTTTAGGACTTCTTTCCCCGAAGACCCATGGGACGGTGGACTTGTCCACCCTCTGCGGCATCCTATGAAAAGACAGCTACTATCCAATGACCCAAGAGTATAATAATGAAGATAAGGCCCTCGGCTACCGGGGTAATTACATTTCCCATGGACAGGAGATGTAGACAGGTACATGGACTCGGCTCTTTCCTAATTAATCTCATTGTTTCTCCAATTGGTTACGCTCCATTCTCTTTGGGCTTATCTTTCCTTCGGGCCACATACACACACCCAGCGTCCAGCTCACTCTGTCTGACAATTAAGAAACTAATCCTCGGGCTGGACCAGATTGCGGGAGTGTCTTCCTTTCACCGTCAATGCCTACTCTTAAAAGGATGAATGGCATTCTTTTAGTTTATAATGTTAATGGTATGCAAAGGTGGTCTTGTTGAGGTCTCTACAGTACTCCGCATAAAGTAAGTGTACAGGACTTGACCATAAAGATTCAAAACGAAAATGGTTTGTATTATTTTATGGTGTAGGTATTAATTAAATAAAACGTCCAAGACAACGTATAAATTTCATAAAAACACACACACTTAAATAAAACTATCGCTTTTATGTTCACTATTTATAAAAATAAACTTCAAATGATAATCGTCGGAGAGCTTTCAGAGAGTCCAGCCATCTTAAAATTTCCATTAGCTGTTGAAATTGTAGATATAACCGGAAAATCCATATCAAAACAATTTAATGGTGGATTTTCCTACTATAAAGAATTGTTTTTTCAGTCGGTTATTATTACAATGATTTACCGCACTCTATTAAAATAAATAAAATGCTTTTAAGATAGACTTGATGACTTGGGGCAAGATAAAAAACAACACCAACGAACCTAATGCATTCTGTTTATGTAATATGCATAATTGCACCCCGTGAATTAAAACTTCACCAGGAGTGTTAAGAACATTAGCAAGACTCGGTATTTTTTTGTGCGGTTCAGTAGAACGAAAAATTCTACTTATGTTAGATTATTTTTATTGAATTCCAATGAATGAGAACAAAATTGAATAAGTGAGGTATATGTGTGAATCAATTTAAAATAGAACATTTTTAAAACAAGACCTAGTTAATTGATTTCCTCCTGGTGGTATATTTCATTCAAAACCGAAATGCATTTCGCGTATCTTTATCAGAAAGGATTGTAGAATATGAATGAGGTATGCTTATATATATATATATATATATATATATATATATATATATATATATATATATATATATATATCCCATTACGGATTATAAATAAACCGTAAATATAAATATAAAGCCGTATCAACAACAATAATGCTCCCCAGAGAAGAAGCCTCAAAAAGAATATATAAACACACACAATGCATCAACTACCAAGACCCTAAACGTCAAAGTGTCACCCCTTCTAACTATTAATGGTTCTACATTTTTCATGAAAAATTGTCAACCCAATGAAATGTTCCCTGATGACTGATGAAACACCAGAACTACGTAAAACCTGTACGAAAGACAATATTGCATTCCTGAATAGAAGTTTCAATGACCTTCCACCTTATAAATATGATTTACAATCATTAATAACTAATATGGGAATCACAACTCGTGCAGTAAAATATCCCCTGTGGGTACAAGGAGGCACGACAAATGTCGCAACTTGGGAAGAACCCTATTATGAGGATACGCCCACCTGTAAGAGCGGAGTAAGGCTGGCGTGAAAACTAGCAGATCTTCTGACATTACCATGGTCTACGGACCGTATCATTCATATCACCTTTACGATCTATTGTTATACTGACAGCTCATTATCATTGCTGGTGATAATATAGTGGACACAAGATGAGCAATCTTCCATCGCTCCCATCTTCTTGGATCTTCGAAGGAGTGTCTTCGTCCATGTATAGGGGTCGTATAGGCTCTAGGTTGTTACGGGACAATTCTATTGTCCAGAAGAGTATATCATCTTAGAACATAGAAATACATGTTCAACCACTCTATCATCTGTGTTCTAGTTGTATCCAAACCAGACATTGCATACGTTTGTTCTGTAAATTTCTTGAGCAGGCATGAAAAATATAAAATTCCATTTCAATAACATATTATATACACTGGAAGAAAAATATAACTTATGGCAATAAATATTGAAAGGACAATTGAAATTTGCAAGAAGTTCTAGTTCATGACTTTATGAAAGGAGTTCTTACAAAAAAAAAAAAAAAAATATGGAAGATAGGTTGAAATTCAGGAACCAAACTATCAATATAAAAGCAAGTTTGTTGCATGAACCTTAAGGTTATGTTAAAGCATATTAATTGGACTTTTCTTTCCAAGATTGTTTGACTAAAGAAGGATATATATTTTCCGTTATTCCGTTGTTTCCATCTTTTAGTTCTTATTCTCCCTCCCTCCATAGGAAGCAAACTCGCTTATGATGTTGACCTACTCATATGAGTAGGTGGTTCTCTGTGAACAGCCAGTAAACACATCTAATAATTTATTGGATGTGTGCTGTATGAAACAAATATTGGATTTCTTATACAGAAGGTTCGGGAAGGGTAAAAGCTCCTTCGTGAGGTATTTCGACGAGGAAGCTCCAAACATATTAGTTAGTTTATCGTAGGATATTTTTTCCGTTCATTCATCGTTAAGCTAATGACGCAACTGCAATAATGACTAGATCGAATTGCAATCGATTCTAGATGCTAATCGTTCTAAATGCATCATCGACACGCTCCAATTATCCCCATTAGTCCAATGCCAGGCGGGACGGGACTGCAACTAGTAGCTGCATCATGTAAATAAGTGCATTTACAACAACCTAATAATTAGGAAGGTGCACATCCAACAGTACAATTATTATGCAGTTTCCGTTGAGTCATGGCAGGAAATTTAGTTTCATTATTGGCAATTTTTCTTGATTTGTTGCTCCATTTTAAACCATAACCATTCTCCGTATATAATTGCTTCACTGTCCTTCAAGAAGCCATTTTTTTCATTAATGCTAAGCGATCTCCGAGAGTATTTCTGATATCTTATGATGCAAATAAAACAAAGACGAGTCTGTTAAACAAGCATTATTTAGCAAGTAAGGAAGGGACAGATAATTAGGCGTTATATGTAATATAAAAATACCTCACAACTAGTTTATTTTGGCGTGACAACCTATTGAAGTTTTCATACAGATACAAGATTGAAAAGTCACATTTCTTCTTGTAATGAGAACATAACCAGGCCTGATTAAATATATCATGAAGCATCAGATGATTTTTGGAGGTGCATGCATACAGATAGCAACCCAAAATGTGAACGTTTTTGAATATCAGTACCTACATATTTTTAATTTGTTTAAATATTATAGGTGCTCTGACTGCTAAGGTCATTAGAACTATAGGTGCTCTGACTGCTAAGGTCATTAGAACTATAGGTGCTCTGACTGCTAAGGTCATTAGAACTGTTCCCAATTTTCGAACCTCATTTACTGTTTTAATAGATACTATCTATGCTGGTTCTTATTTTTTAATAAATGCCAGAAGAACCTCTTAATCTAAACCTGCAACTAAACCTAATTAAGTAATCCATTTACATATTTCACTAAGAATCAATTAAAACTTGTATAAAGAAAACACAATAAATGCATCCACACAGAATGTACGTTCGCACTCAATAAATAATTCCACTTTTTAAGCACTCATGAATAAACCTGAATAACGATCTTTCAAATAAAGTATATAGTATTATAAATATGTATTATTATTTTTATGGTATTTGTCCGCTGTGCTCTACATGTTTTACGCCACAATAGTTTTAATTGGGCATAATATGACCAAAGGAGTATGTACCAGTCAAGACCAACTGAGGACAAATAGACTATCAAAATAGAAATCCAGTTAAATGTTATTGGTGACTAGATGACGTTGCTGTTACTACCACCAAAAACAATTAATAATAAAAATAACAAAAAAATGTATGTTCAATTTAAAATCAAATTCTTGAAATAACCAAAATCATTGATGCTTAAATGACTAAGAAAAGAATGGCATAATAGTGAATAGGTTGGATGTCAATTATTAGTGGGACAGATCTTACAGGCAAATTGATCCGGTAGCCATGTGACGCTGATGGATACCTCCATTGTATCTACACTCTAGCAGGATTTAGAGCTCCTATTCAAATCTGATATCCTAGTCTCTTCACTCGCACTAACAATGCAAGTACTGCTGAGGAGCGAGCGTTGGTTTATGCGGTTTCAGCCCT
The DNA here is from genome assembly GCA_946811695.1 of Gonocerus acuteangulatus. Classification (NCBI taxonomy): domain Eukaryota; kingdom Metazoa; phylum Arthropoda; class Insecta; order Hemiptera; family Coreidae; genus Gonocerus; species Gonocerus acuteangulatus. The sequence continues at coordinate 48,395,120 of OX328124.1, read as the reverse complement.
GTTCATCATCATCTCACTTCTCCAAAATATTGAAGAAGTCATATTTAATCATTTAAAATAATGAATAAATTTTAGATTTTATAAATATATATGTGTGTATATATATATATATATATATATATATATATATATATATATATATATATTTGCATATGAAAGACTGCATACTCACACAAAACAGTAAATTACCACATTATGTTCACTGAACGAAATACTTTCCAATATATCTCGATAAAATCGAACAAACCTAGAATATATATAAAAATAAATGTTGTTCAGTGAGGCACTAAAATCTCTGCACGGAATTAAAATAATTTTCCCACAAGCATTACATATTTACTTACTTTACTAATGACAATTTCTAATTATTTACATTATGTTTTACTTTTTGTCTTCATTATTTATATTTTTGCGGTTTAATTACCTGAGTTGCGATAAACTATTAATCAAATGAAATCAATAAGTTGTTCTTCTTAGTATTTTCTTTTTCCTATCTTAAATCGGGTCTGTAGGTTATTCATTTTAATAACCTATTGATCTGATTTAATTACGCTAATGCACCTTGTTTTAGTTATTTTGTGGTTTATATTTGTATTGTAATGCATTGTAAATGTAAATTATTGCGGCTTATATTTGTATTTATTATTTTTATTCAGATGAATTTTATTTTACATACATGTATTTATATATCTTATTTAAGTGTAAATGTAAATTGTATAAACGTCAACATAGTGTAAATGAAGTGTATATATTTTATAATCTGTATTAGGGCTCATAGCCGTAGTTGCGAAGCCCTTATAATGAAATAAATAAAAAAATAAAATAAACTGCTTGTTACTATTAAGTTAAACAAAAGTATAAATTATTGACATAGGGTTATATTAATATAAATTATTTTATAAGAGGGTTATTTTTATTGTAACACTTACTTTATTTTTCTTTCTAGAATTTGAAAATGGCCTGAAGGCCGAAACATTGTAACATGATTATGTAAATAAATGACACATTAAGGTCTGAGGAATGGATCATACCAAGGTGCAAAAAAAAAAAAAAAAATTATTTCCTCGGAAGAATTAAGTGTTTTCCAAGATCATAATCCAATCGTTAGGGACTCATCAGAAGTTTTGCAATATTTTAAAATAAATGAATACTTACACTGAAATACTTTCTTTAATTTTTTGAAATACTTTGATACATTCTGCAAAGTTGAAATACCAAGGACATTGCTACCGAGAGGCATTATCTCTATAAAATCTTGATAAATTTCCCCAAGGGACCTACCCGATCCGGCCATTTTTTCCCTGCCAGCCGTAAGCATCTCGAATCCAAAGATAGTATAAGGAACCTTTATAAAAAAGCTCACTCGGACTACATTGCAGCCTCTCTATACCCCGTTTGTCACTAAGGTAAAGCTTCCAGTCTTTAATGGATATCCGAGGCAGTGGAAATATTAGGCCGAAAGAGAGAGAACCTTTAACATTTAACTCGGGAATCTGGTTAGAATTGGCTGTGAACGGAGACGGCGACTAGTTAGTTCAACTCCACCTTTTACGATAAAAGCAATATTTCTCGGTATATAAAAAAGAGGGTCGCTCTCTGAGGAGGGATTCGCGTGATGGCCCTCTTCCCTCATTACAGCTAATAGGACTCGTTTTGTGGGGCATTTATCTGCCTAGTCGAGTCCTGTCTAAGGGGTAATGGCTTTAATACGGCTTTGCATTTATATTACATTTCCTACCACTTGCTCTTCATCCCGGCAAAAATCCATCCACAACCATCTGTTACTCCATTAGAATCCTAATGCGTCCAGCTATAGACCAATACCCCCTTTTTATAAGCCTTTCCTTCCAGGTCCTTTTGTAGGGGGCATTAAATACACTCCAAGATGCATATCCTTTTCAGAATCCGCTATATCAACAGTCTTCAGTAGAGAAGGATTGAAGTTCAAGCCAGAAGGTTAGCAATAAAAGCTTAATATTATTAACGATGTTGACCAAACTCCGATAATCTCCAAGATTTAAACTCAACATCAAAAATCATTCCAGCAACGTAGGGTGTGGCCATTAGCTGGATGGGGTACTGTCCACGTTATAAAAAGGTGGCAACCTATAGAAAGCCCGGCGATAAAAAAAAAAAAAAAAATTAACAAACCACTCTCCATTAATCTGCTAAACTTTTGAGGATTCGTCTCTGGAATAATGACTTTCATAAATTATAATAATATAGAATAAAATATGAATGTTAAACTTAATCAAGCCTTATTTATATTTTCTTTGGAACAAAAAACAATTAATTTAAATTGATTAATATAATACTTTCTATAGGATCCATACTAAAGACTAGAAATAATCTACTAGGTAATAATAATCTATTTATAGAATGATTTTTCTATAATTGCTCCTAATTTATTAAAAATAAAAAAGAATATCTTGTTAACCTACCGAATTAAAATTCCGCAGCGTTAAAACTATAGTGAGGTTGATTTAGGCGAATCACTATAAGAAAGTGACTTGTTTACGTAATGTGAATTCCAATTTCCCATATCTAACTCCTCAAAAATCTGCACCCACCCGTTCGTAAAAAATGAAATACATATAACAATCATCAATTATTCAATGTAAAATGTTTTCTTCAATTCGAGCTTATTATAATATTCCACGAACTCTACAGGATGCTCTACAAGATGATGAATAAACCGCTCAAGAATTTGATTAACTTCCTGAAAAACATAAAAATATATAATGAAAAATAATGCCTCTTTTTAACGCCAATGACACTGACGGGTAGAGGGGGAATACCGTAAAGAAATAATAAAAAAAACTCTTATTTGAATTTTTTTTTTTTAAATACTCTTAGAAAATATTTTTGATTTCCCCTAAAAATTAAATAGTACAATTACCGATACTGATTCATGTTCTTGCCTTGTTTTAATTTTGCCATACTTTTTTTTAAACAAGCAGACCTTTCAAGTTTATTTATTTGAGAAGCTTCTCAACGCAAAAGATTTTCCACATGAAATATAATTACAGATTCAAAATACTCAATATAAATATCCCCATCAAATCACATTAATTGTATACATTTTTTTTAATTAGAAAGAAAATTTATATATAAAAAACTGTATGAAATTTAATAGATGCCTGTGAATAAAACCAAACTTTAGCCTCCTTTTATTCCAAAAGTTAATATTTTGTATTTACTTATTTTTATTACAGTTAAGGTAATTAGTAGAATTTGAGATAAAACGATATTTGTGTTAATGCTCGATTCTAAAGTTGATAAAGGTGTTTTAATTTATTAATTAATATTAGCTAATACTTATTAGTTTACTGGGGGCGAGGTTAGCTCAGTGGTAGAGCACTGGACTAATAAGCTGGAGGCCTGAGTACAAATCCCGAGCAAGCGCTAAAGATTTTTTTTTGCTAGTGTCTTCGTTCATGGGTTGAACTCGGTCTCCCTGACCATCCTTAGGCCAACCTAGCCTTTAATTAATTTAATAATGGGTACCTTGGGTGCTAATGACTCTAGGCAGTCGAAGCAGCCAAGGGGAAAATCAGGCCGCCGGAGCATAGTACTGACCACACTATCTTCCTAGTGTGCCGTATGGTCATGAATCAGATACCTCTATAGTATCTGCCCCTCAGGGCCCACGTGGCCTGTTACGGGACTGATTTTTTTTTTTATTAGTTATTGTTTAATAACTACCCATTATGCTTATATTATCCAATAATTATTATTTTTATATACAGTTATGTTTATTTTTGTAACGTGCTATTGAAATCCTATGTATGTTCTAGACAATGGTAGTAGATATTGCTGTATATAATGTATGTAAGAAAAGCATGGTTCCTCCATAGGGAATGTAAAAACACCTCGGGCTAGTTTTGAACTACTTCTGAAGTTGTAAATGAAGGGTTTATGTATGTGTCCCTTGGGGCTATTCGTCCAACACATGGTCCACTCACCAGTGGTGCCGTTACTTACTCAACTACTCATACTCAACATCGGTGGCTACTTGAAAATGTTTTATGTTTTTATTCCGGTAAGTAACTTTCACGTTCTAGTTCAACAAGTTTTGTTTTCTTTTGTACAAAATGCGATGTTCTTAACCATTTCATGTAATTTATTAATTTATTTCATTGCAGAGCTTATATCTACTGTAGCTTATATCTACAGTAATAAGTGTTAAAACAGCACTTCAAATGCATATTTACATAATTATCATAAGATATAGGTATATATGAGTACGTCACTAGCAGGAGACCAAGTCAAAGCCTAGTAAAGACAACTTCATTATTGATTATGACTTTAATTTCTCATAATTTGTAGTCTACCCGTAACCTTTGCTTTGGGAAATCTTGAGACATGTGTCCCTTTATAAAGGCATTAAAGGAAACTAAATTATCTCTATTTATGAATAAATCAATAAACATAAAAATATGTTAGAAGAAAAATATTAGCTCCTTGTAGATATTTAGTTGAAATTCTAAACCTGATTCGTCAATACATAATCACAGAATTTACGATGTACTCGAATATTACGTTGGTTTTATGAAGTATAAAACCCCTATGTAAGTTACAATTTGGTAATTAAACAATTAAGAAAACTGCAATCACACTAAAAAGAAAATGAATCATTATAAATGTGTCAATGCGTATCAGAGCATGACTCGAGCAGTGATTGCACGTTGCCAGGTGTAATGCGAGCACTTGGTAACGCCTCTGTGCGCATTGTCTGAACTCATCATTATTACATGCTCTGTCTACTGTGAAAATACCGGTCAGTGATTGACGGCTGGGTTTAATTTGAAACTGTCGTAAGTACATCTAAGGTGGTTGATTTTTTTTTTTGAGAGAGATTTCATATCAATTAAAAAGTTATGCTGCTCAAAAATGTATTCCTTCCATTTAAACCCGAAATATCGTCAATACAAATGCAAACTAACGAATATGAAAAAATGCATCTTTCATTGTCCATCTTTAATAATTTCTGCTGGACTTATTTACGGCAAATTTTTCAATCTGACTTCACTCTATTAAAGGGAAAGTATTCCACTATCAAAAGGTCAAATCTGCCGAATATTTGACTGTCCAAAAAAAAGTTATGAATAAATACTTTTCCACTCTGAAAAGCGGTGATTTTCATATTCCTTAGTTTGCTTTTGTATCGACGATATCATTGAGGCAACTATTTTATATATTTTTAATGTATAAAAGCAATTTCAAGGAGGTTAGAGATATGTAACTACGATAAAGATGTGCTTTCATAAATAGTTAACCGTCGAGGCGATAATAAGACAAGGCATAGTTGGATTTCGTCTAAGAAAAAAAGTCAGATTTCCGAAAAAATCTTTTCGCAGGAGTGTTGTTTAATTTTGAAGACAAATCATTTGAAATAAGGGTCCACCTTAATATTTTTTGGCATTAGGCCGATTCAGTTACAAAGCTGTTATAAGAAGCAAAGGAATTATTAGATTTTGAGTAAGAAATGCAGTCGGAGTTTCTGAAAAATCTACAATTCGGACGTTTTGGCAACATCTTTGTCAGCCTTTCTCAGATAAAAAATAAAGATACATAACTAACGAAGAGAATAATGAAGAAAAACAGTAAACAATATATTATAACATAAAAATGTTTTATGTCTTTTTTTCGATCTGATATATTGTGTATTGTTTTGATTAGTATGTTAGTTAATTTGGTATTATTATTTTTTAGCCGAGGAAGGCATTCCTAAGCCGGATTGCTAAAACGTCCAAATTATAGATTTTTCGGCCTTTTTTTATTTTTAGCAAAATCCCAACTATTCCCTGACTCCTTATCAGCTCGACGGCTTAATGTCTGCATCTGATTATAATTTGGAGGTTTCGGCAAACTCTTTGGCAGCCTTCTTCAGCTTAAAAATAAATATAAAAAAATTAACGACAGTTAAAACAGTAAATAATATATTAGCTCATAAAAATGTTTCCAATTCGGTTTGCCGAAATGTCCAAATTATAGGGTTTTCCGAAAATCTGACGTTATTTCTAATCGAAACCCAAATATTCCTGGTCTTATTACGTATGCTTTTTTTCGGCCAACATGAAGAGATATTAAGAGGGAACGCTATTTGTAATATTGTAATTGGTAGATAATATGCAAATGATTTCCCTAAAAGGACAAGAGTCCTGCGAAAAGGTAAACAAAGAGGGATGTCCGAGTAGAAGTATGTGTAATGAGAAGAGGAGTAGAACACGGTGCCGACGAGAGCAACAAGAAAAAACTTGTCCTCCTACCAGAGCCTAGGTCCCATTACCCAGAGACAAGGCTATAAACTAGCAGGATATCTCACTTAACCCTCTCAACCCTCGTTCTCACTCTCTCACTCTAGCTCACTCTCTCTCATTCCGAGGCCCAATCTACGTTCACACCTTATTGTAGGTGACAACTTGGGGCCTTTCTCAAACTCTTAATGAGATGCTTATTTGGTTATTGTTGAAGTCGAACCGACAAAAAGTCTTAACGCATATCGCACTAGTATTTCTAAGTTCACAACTAAAAAATCAGTGTTTTTCAGTTATGACTATTTAAGAGATGGCAAATATCTCTTTATGAACCATCAAAACTGTATGTACCTAGATTCAGAGCTTGTAAGCCAGAGTGTACTTGTGTGTGCAAGAGTGACACATTTTCAGTTGAGTGTTTTTTTTAGTTGTGTCACTAGTGCGATATGTAAAATTACGAAAATGTCAAGCGAAATCTTAGTACATCTTCAAAGACCTTATTCATGTTTTGTCCTAACAAAGAGAGCATTCAGGACTCTGAGACAGTGCTACAACATTTAGCTGATCTGATACATAAGAAACTCGGCAGGAACATGGACAACTCAAAATTTATCAATGTTGAATAAAATCCCTTGCGACAGATCTAATAAAAAAAGCAATTTTGTAAATAAATATATTTATTGTAATTTTAAAGACATTTCTGTCCGATGAGAAGACGTTCTTTCCGATGAGTTCTTCCCCATACTATTCAAAGAAAGAAAATAGTAAAAAAAATAAAATCATTTGTGATGTTTTTTATTGTCCCTAAACTAGTTTATGCGTTAAAGTAATAGGCCGATTCATATTTTATAGTAGCAAATCGCCTTGCTGTTGTGAAGCTCCGTAAATAAATACATATTTTATAGTACATACTTTTAGTTTCAAAATAACCACCTTATAAATAAGTAAAAAAAAAAAAGAAAAAAAAAAAAAGGAAGGCTTTTAGAGTCAGCTGGATGGTGTAAAAGCCCAACACGCTTGGAGAATCAGCGAGTTTCCTCCTCCGGACCCCCCAAAAGTTGCCTAATTGGTTTCTGGGGTAAGTGGGCGAGTAGTTCACCAGGAGACTGCCTATAAATCGTCAAGCCATGTCGTCAGGATCTCTACCCTAACGAACCTGCTCTATCTTAATGGTTATAGCCCTTCCAGATAGAAACGGTGGCCCTACTCATTAGCACGGCACGGCTACCACCTCGGACCGATCCGCCTGGTATTATATAAGCCTTCAAAAGGATTTTAATGAATGGGATGAAACGTATGAGTGGAGTGTCATGAGGTTCAAGCTGGATTTTTTACGATTTAGTGAAGATTCCTCTATTCATGAATTGGAAATAATTGGATTTCAAGTTTAATTCTAGGGTAGGCCAACAAATATTAAACTCTCTGCACAATGAAGTCATCCATATAAACTACCGTAAAAGGGGGTCATATTAGTACAGTGTGGTGAAATTGGTGCAAACCTACACTGATACTATATGCTTATATATTTATCTGGGAGTGAACAGACAAATATATACATACCTATGCATATATACATAGGTATGTATATATATATATTAGTACAGTGTGGTGAAATTGGTGCAAACCTACACTGATACTATATGCTTATATATTTATCTGGGAGTGAACAGACAAATATATACATAGGTATGTATATATACATACCTATGTATATATATATTAGTACAGTGTGGTGAAATTGGTGCAAACCTACACTGATACTATATGCTTATATATTTATCTGGGAGTGAACAGACAAATATATACATACCTATGTATATATAAATAGGTATGTATATATATATTAGTACAGTGTGGTGAAATTGGTGCAAACCTACACTGATACTATATGCTTATATATTTATCTGGGAGTGAACAGACAAATATATACATACCTATGTATATATATATTAGTACAGTGTGGTGAAATTGGTGCAAACCTACACTGATACTATATGCTTATATATTTATCTGGGAGTGAACAGACAAATATATACATAGTTATGTATATATACATACCTATGTATATATATATTAGTACAGTGTGGTGAAATTGGTGCAAACCTACACTGATACTATATGCTTATATATTTATCTGGGAGTGAACAGACAAATATATACATACCTATGTATATATAAATAGGTATGTATATATATATTAGTACAGTGTGGTGAAATTGGTGCAAACCTACACTGATACTATATGCTTATATATTTATCTGGGAGTGAACAGACAAATATATACATACCTATGTATATATAAATAGGTATGTATATATATATTAGTACAGTGTGGTGAAATTGGTGCAAACCTACACTGATACTATATGCTTATATATTTATCTGGGAGTGAACAGACAAATATATACATACCTATGTATATATAAATAGGTATGTATATATATATTAGTACAGTGTGGTGAAATTGGTGCAAACCTACACTGATACTATATGCTTATATATTTATCTGGGAGTGAACAGACAAATATATACATAGGTATGTATATATACATACCTATGTATATATATATTAGTACAGTGTGGTGAAATTGGTGCAAACCTACACTGATACTATATGCTTATATATTTATCTGGGAGTGAACAGACAAATATATACATAGGTATGTATATATACATAGGTATGTATTTGTTAGCATTGTTTTGGCAAACCCAAATGGGGGTTGACCCTTTAGTTAATTAAAAATATGCTAGCAGTATAGGTTTGTAATACCAAACAGGTGAAGAATAACCCTTCAAAAATTTTTTCAAACTTTCCATTTATTCCTCCATCACAACGTTTCGGACACACAGGTCCATCCTCAGGCAATCTACAATAGTATATTAATTTCAGACATTACATCCTCCAAAACCATTTACTAAATTTTATTGTCATAATTTTAAACTCACCATGTCCAGTTCATTACTATAGTTACATTAAAACAGTCATGTAATAAGTAAACATGATTCCTGTAAGGAACCAAGTCAAATTACACCTACATAAATTAAACACTCATTATCACAGCCATATTAGACTTTATCAAGCTGCCTAGGCCTATTATATTTGGTATAACTAAAAAATTAAATTAAAACATTAAAATTCAATTAGTCAAAATATATAATAAATTATGTATGACATATCACAGACAAATTGTGTAATCTCTACTTAACATTTGTTTTATTACCATATTTAATATACAATACACTGAGGTATGTAACCCAGATATTTAAACTGTGAAAGTAATCTGTTACACTGTCATCAAAAATTAATTTTATTTAATATGTCAACATAATGTTGTCCTATACCTTTAACATCTGTTTTGAAATTAATGGTTCTATTGATATTTTTAGTTATGTAAATTGATTCAGTTAATTTTCTAGCTTTATTATCATTAAATTTAATTTGACTTGGTTCCTTACAGGAATCATGTTTATTTATTGCATGACTGTTTTAATGTAACTATAGTAATGAACAGGACATGGTGAGTTTAAAATTATGACAATAAAATTTAGTAAATGGTTTTGGAGGATGTAATGTCTGAAATTAATATACTATTGTAGATTGCCTGAGGATGGACCTGTGTGTCCGAAACGTTGTGATGGAGGAATAAATGGAAAGTTTGAAAACATTTTTGAAGGGTTATTCTTCACCTGTTTGGTATTATTAATTAATACCCTTCATTTAGTAATCGTAATAAAAGTATAGGATTGTATTAATTCCACCACACTGTACTGATTCGACCCCATTTTACAGTAGCTTCTAACTAAATGCAGCAAATAATAAATAAAGCCGTTTTGGGTTTTCCTGGAACCGCGTCAATGTAGCGCGTTTCTGTTCTTATTACTAGTGTCATTTGGAAAGCTTAGAACAAAATAGAATTCCGTGAAAAAGGTAGTACACACATGTAAAAGTAAATCTGAAAGCAAAGCAAGATCCTAGGCGGCTCAACTGGAAACTGTCAGTATACTAAGCGGAAATTACTCCATTTAAGCACAGATTAATCCGAATGAGATCGCTTTATCAAAATTCGAAAAGAAAAAAAAAAACTTTAAATTTCGTAACCTTCGGAATAGATACTTTACGTTTACTACGATTTCTCAACCGTTTTTGAGATATATAAGAATACTTGCAAATATTACAAGAATAATCTAGTGTTTTCAATTTTGCTTGACTACAGTTATGGCTTTGAAAGTAGTTTCATTAGATTCCCGAGGGTTACTTATATTACTGGATAGTAATGCAGTAACATAAGCGTTTCGATTTTATTGGCGCGAATTTAGCCAAAAAAACTTATACCGGTGGATTCTGCTGGTTAACGAACTTGACCTTTCAAATCAAACAAAATACATTTAATTAAAATCGCTTCATTTTTGAGCAAGCTAGGGAGCAACAGACAATTATATGTATATATATATATACACATATATATATATATATATATATATATATATATATATATATATATAAACCGAGGAATCTCGACACCCAAGTGTCCATCAATACTTTTTTCAAAAATCCCAAAATGATGTTAAGGAACGTTAAGTAAAAACGTTAACATGTCACAATTTCTTTGAATTAGACTTTTTTTTTCTTTGAACATGACTAATTGTATTAACCTGGCCTTCAGCATGAGTCATAAGAACTGGAAACAATATTTTAATCCAAGTACTTTGTCCAATAATTATTGTATTTTTTTCTTTTTAACCTAACAACAGGAAGCAAGACCCGTTATAGGCTATATATTTATACTGGGTAATAGTTTATCTTACAGATTTCCTTCCATTCACTCACGGTGTTTATGTTATGAATGGAAATTAGCTCTTATTTCAACATAATCTAATCAGGATCAGAAACTTCAGGGACATTCAATCATAGTCTTTCACAAACAGCTAACATTTTCCCACGCTCTTGTTCTAAATTTCCTGTCTGCAAGTGAACATTTTATGATCTGATTACGAAGTAGTGTTAAATGATCTTATCTGAAACCTTGGGCTACTTGACTTTTCCTCACAGAAATAAGAATTAAAAAGAAATATTTCTATAAAAAAGGAAAACAATTATCCATTCTATTATTTTGCCGCCTCTAATATCCCATTCCGTTCTGGCTTGGATAAAAAAAAATTCAAGAATTCAGATTTAACTGAACGTAAAACTAATAAAGGGATACGGCGATCAGTCATAAAGGTCATATTCCTCATTCCTATGTATTATATTCAAAATATTTAATTTTCTTGACAATTCTATTGTATAAATTTGCAGTATTTTAACTACCAAAAACAAAAATAAATTATTTATCAATAATATGTATAAGAAATGAAAATGATAATAAAAAACGGATTCTGAAAAATAAAAATCTAATAATTTTAAAAGGAAATGAGTAATAAATAATAAAATAATAAATAATTATAAGAAATATAAAAATGTTTTGAAGAGATTCAAGACATTATTTTAGAAGAAGGTTGCATTTAAATCGGTAAAATATTAACCTCGGCAGGAAATTGTGGTATGCACAGGTATGCTAGACATTTTAGGATGATCTTTCAAGGTTCAAAATGTTTATAAAAACCAATAAGTTCATATATATTTCTCTAAATTTGCAGTGAAGCCCACATGCAGAGAACTAACTTAGATGGTTATGTTATCGAACTATAATGGCAGTGGTTTTGGTTTTGAGAAACATGTAATCGCAGCTATTTTGAATATCATTCAGTAAAATCCTCGACAACGGAAAAAAAATAACATAGAATGTTATTCATCTGAAGCCTTTAACTGTGTTCGTATTTTATAGTTTTTCTTTTATTTTATAGAATGTAGTTCTTCCCTAAAATTGTTTTTATGACTTTTCCGCAGTGTCAATCGCTAATTAAATGTACATTAAGGGGAAAAAAAGTAAAAAAAAAACTTTGGGCTATAAATTGACTTAGTGCACTCCACAAATAGGCAGGATTATGGCTGATTGGTTTGAGTGATAAAACAGTGGCAAAAGATGCTGGAAGAGATAAGAGTGCCTTTACCGAAAATGTGGCACTAGTGGTTTGTTGACAGAGGATCATTAATGGCCCCGTAGATAACAACAGGTAGGGAAGTCTGAAGAATATACTGCTGACACCAGCACTTGGATTGCCTCTAGATACGGAACGGACGGTCAGCCTTTCTGTTGGAATGAAACTCTCAGCAGATGGGGTTCAAATATCGGGATACATTCCTCGACGGTTCGGACGATAAACGGAATCTACATTTGCTTAATGCTTTTAGATACAAATTTTGGGATACTGGAGTTAGTGGATTGTGGAATAAGGAGTAGGTATAATGAAGGTCCTTTTGCACCACAAGTAGTAAATAGATTGGGCAAAGCAGCTTTTGGAAACGCATTTCGTTCTTCAGTACCGTAATTAAAGATGGTTAGAAGGGATTCCTCTGTTTCCGAAACCGGTTGTGCCTTACGATTGAAACACTTGTCTCTGAAAAAAGCCTTTGATTTGGCTATTATCCGAGCAATATTTTTAGAATTTTAATATTTTAGCAAAACTATATAATTAAAGAAGGCCATACGAAATCACCTAACAGCGATCTCCATGGATATCCTTATAAGGAAAGAATTAATATGTATTTCAATTAATCTATACTATATCAATTTATTCATTTTATGATTGCTTTTATTTATTAGTTCAATTTAATTTTTGGTTGTACTAAGACTACCAAGTCCATGGAGCGATTTACCATTTCCTGACATCATTGTAAACCTGCAATTTCGTTATTACTATGCTTCTTCAGGCCAATATAACGGTAATTTATTTTTGAGAAACAAATATGACTCTGAATTGACTATCTAAAGCTTTGGATCATTTGTTCGTGGTATTTTTGGGCGAAAGAACCCCATGGAAGTCATCGCCCAACCGTGTAGACAGCTACACGAATTACTCACCGCATGCTCCTGAGAATTTTATATATATATATATATATATATATATATATATATATATATATATATAAAACCGGTACTCTTTTATTTATTTTTTTTTTCTCATTTTATTTTTTCAGCCATTTGCCTTTTCTAATGTTAGCTTTATTTTATTCCATATTTTTTTTTATTTATTAAACCCGGTACTTTTATTTCTTTTTTTCCCCCTTTTCTCACTTTTTTTTTTTTTTCTTTTCCTTTCCTTTGGCACATAGCCTCCCTACTTGAACATTCATATTAATCTTAAAGTAAGTTAACAGGAAATAAATTAGTCTAAAATTAAAAGTATACACTAAAAAAGTCTAAACAGCTAACGAAAAAAAAAAAAAAAAAAAAAAAAAAAAAAAAAAAAAAAAAAAAAAAAAAAAAAAAAACCCAAGGTAACACAAAATTGGGTCATTTGAATGAATTAATTTGCCATTCTCTGATATGGAGCCCGGTCATTGGCCGACTCTAAAATTGTATATTCAAGGTAGAAATCACACCCTAAAGACGTAAGTTAGATTTTGGTTATAAAGTCAGTGATGGTGTATATTGTTCTACCATTAATTTTGCAGCTTAATAAATTTAAAGGGCGGTTCCTACTCCGTTTCTTATAGGTCAATAGCATTGTCTGGCTGGAGATAAACTGGACGCTAATCCATTTATCTGAAACCTTTCCTCCTTTGGAAGAATTAATTTCCCTTACAGTGATTTGAAGCCTGGTTCAATGATTCACAATAAACCCAAGCGTAAAATGGGAGATTCTGGG